>JARCZZ010013906.1:41807-86040 GCA_030323915.1 Brotogeris chrysoptera
TGGAAATATTACCCTGTTTATACATGTATAAGTTTGTATTTTATATATGTAATAATTAATATGTATTTTATATATATAACCGGTACATAAGTATGGGTAAAATTGACATATGGTTTCAAAACTGATTAGGCATTAAACAAAAATGACAAATTATTTCAAGTAAAGAGGAAACTAAGAAGTCAGGCATAACTATTTTATGTTATGGACAATAAGCATATGGAATAAATTAGCAGGAACAGCACTGAAGCAAAGCACAGAAATTATTTGAAGAGACACCTCTGCAGATTTTCCCCTCTCTTTTTTTCTTTATCTTTTTTATTTTCATAGGGGAGGAAAGGATTAAGAAGCATAGAAAAAGCAGGAAATTAGGCTTAAGGTGCAGTAAAAAAAATGCATGCATATGAGGCCAGATGGTTTTTTCCTGCTCCCGAAAACATGTTCTTGACATGGGCCTCATTTTTAAACTGAACTACAAGCCAGCAAAACCAATTTTTACTGGGGAAATTGCCCATATCCTACTTGTAGACACAATGCCTTGTTCAGCTGAATCCCTGTCTTCAGGTAAAGCAGCCCTGTCCGGCAGCCTGGCTCATGTTCATCTTTCCCTTCCTCAAGCTCTTCCACGAGGCTTCATGAGCAGCTCACAACCTGGACCCGAAACACAGAGCTATGTTGCATGGCAAAGTGCCTTGAAATCCTCACTATGTGGGTGCTGTGCTGATTCCCTGAACTCCCACACTCCACTGCTCATTTATATCTTCTCTCTGTGCTGTGATGTATGAGCTTGTTCACAGATCTTTCCTGAGATGTCCCCATTTGTGACACCTCCCTCCCCAACAGGGTTCATGTGGGGTACTTTCTCATTTTGGTACATCACTAAGTAAACTTATTTGTTGGGTTCAGCACTGTGTGCAGCTGAAGGTTTCTGAAATGCATGAGCAGAGAATCTCATTTCTCACAGGACTCTTCACATTTCATATATTGACCAAAATCCTTGTAGTAAATCTCAAAACCATGTAGTCAGGGCAGGTTTGACTGGCTCAGAGGGACAGATTCTGTTGCCTAAGCTGAGGTACCATCTACTATTTAAGAGAGTCTTCTATGTTTGCTTACTTGGGTGTTCCTGTAGGGATTTATGTAAATGAAACTGTTACTAACTGGTCTGCTGCTATTTTACTATCTAACATGCTATGCATGTTACAGCTGTCGACCATAGGATCAGGAATCTCCATGGCAAGAGATGTTCCCCATACGCATTAGATTCCCAGCTATGAACAAGTATGTTTGGCTAAATCACAAAAGGATTGCAGTCTGAGTCACATTTTTTAAATAGCTGAAAGGCTTTATCTTTACCACAGGAGAATTTTCACTTCTGGTAAGTTATGAATAACGATATTAAAATACACACTGGTAAAATCGTCATCCCAGATAAGAAGATCTTGCCCATCGCACGGCTGCTTCATTCAAGTCAATCTTCATTCCTTGGGAAATCTCAGTATAGACAACACTGGAAATGTTTTGAAAGTGATTACAATGTCTCCAAACAGATTTAAACAATGACACCAAACCCAAAAATTTAAGAGACCAGATTTTCATCTGGGGTAAGCTAAGTCATTTATCATATACAGCAAGCAAAAAGTATATTTTAATGACTTCAGATACTCCAGAAAAGCTGGGGCACATCAACAGACCTTTGTGTAAAATGGTTCTGTTCCAAATAGACTCTGAGATTCTCATTTAGAGAGTCTTAATCTATGTAAGAGTCAGGAAGCAAAAGATGAAATGTCCTTTTTATTTGTTCCAGGTAAGGTAATAATTGACAACTCTAAAGTTTGTAAGCATAAACATGGCAATACTGATTAAGTAATTTTAGGTGGAAGGATGTTCCGAGTGAAATGTCTCCTTATTTCAGAGAGGTAGTGGTAGCACCACAGTCCTCTAACAGCAATAATAGAAGGTTAACTCCATAGCCACACATTTAACTCCCAGCATCACTTAGCCACTGGCTATAAGATAACTGAAAATGAAAACTAAGGTAATGCCAAGCAATTGTAAACCCAGTTTGAAGATTTTAATTTATTCTGCTGAATATAAAACAGAGGAGAAAAATCTTGTTTTCCAATTTTTTGCAACATTTACTTGTCTATCCCTCCTTTTCTTGATGCCTGTCACCTTCTCTGTCTTAAAAATTTGATAAAAATAAATCATAAGCAGATTAACAAACAGCAGTTCCTAACCTGCTCTTGAAGTTTGACTTACCTTTTTCAGATCTACAGAGGAGCTACTGTGTCCCAAAGTTTGTCTGGTTTTCCAGCCACATATTGGTCTAGAAATTATAAATTACTACTCCCTACAAATTCTGCTTCAAGTGAATTTATTTAATACAGAGTCCAATATGACTCTTGTTGAAGTGAATAGAAAACTTGCCATTGCCTTCATTACAGCAGGACCTGGCCATAAAATTGTAAAGACAGCTGTTCTTAATGAACAAGATTATTGGTTACTCAGCAGCTTCATTTCTGAGTTGGGAATTAGGAAGTTGATAGAAAAGTTTAAATGAAAATATATTTGTGCATTCAAACCAGATTACCCTAATTACAAGATTAATGGTGACTCTAAGAGAAAACACGCAGCCCTAGAAAGTAAACAGATAACCACAGAGAAGTAAAATGAGCTAAAATAGTATTTACATTTTGATGCAATTGCTCAGTGGAATTTTGGCGGATGAAGTAATTCTATAAAAGGGGAAAGAGGAAGATTTCCCTCCCTTCTCCCAGGACAGAAGACAGGAACCAGGCCTTACATTTTTACATGTCATCAGTGTGCTTTCATACAGGGACTGAAGATGAAGAAACAGAATCATAGAACAGTACAAAAAAAAGCCTAAAACAAAACAAACCCATCATCCCCCTCGGAACGTCAAACAAAATGAAAACAACCCACAAATAAACCCCCAAATTCAGTGCATGGCTACCTGTGGGATGTGACACTGTCCTGGGTTCAGCAATAGCAACCATTTTTCTCCTTCTTAGTAGCCAGCGCAGTGCTGCTTTTTTGACTTTTGGCCTGAGAACACTGCTGATAACACGGATGTTTTTAGCTACTGCTTAGAAATGTTTAGGCTGACCAAAGACTTTCTGAGCCTCATGCTCTGACAGGGAGGAGGGGAAGCTGGGGGGAAGCAGAGAGAGGACACCTGACCCAGACTGACTAAAGAGGTATTCCATACCACAGCACATCATGTCCAGTGATGACAGATGTGTAGATGACCACTAGCTGACATATTTCCAAAGGCATTATAATGCTTTCTCCATCCCATGAGGTGAATGCTGCAGGATGGCAGTGAAATTGGTTCTTAATCTATCAGATGTATAATTTCACTTGTTTTACATACTGCAGTCCCATTTGAATGTTAGGTATTACCTGTTGGGGTTTTGGTCTGGTTTATCATGCTTTCACAACAGTAGGATAATGGTGGTCCTTAACTTTCATTTGACTACTTGACTTTCGAAAAGTATTTTGTACTAGTCTTCAACAACTTTTATCCACATTTTCTCAGGCATGCTCACTAGTTTACAGAGATCAGTCTGAATTCTGACACTATCCTGCTCTTTCTGTGACCCTGACAAAGCAGTAACCAGCCTCTCTAATTTCTGTAATCCCCATTACTAATGAAAGTACTATATACCAGACACAGGACACATCTTTACTGATGTCATTTTGATACATCTTTTCAGTTTAATAACAAACAATTGATAACTACTATTAAGGGATAGCTTTTCTAGCAGTCATGCAACCACTTCAGAGTAGTTTTAGTCAAGAGTCAGTGGGGTCTAGGGCACAATTCATAACCTCCTTAAGTCAGTGTCTAAAACAGGCCAAATGAATCTCTCCATCAAGGTGCCAATTTCTTTCCACTGACTATTCAGGTATCAGTACCTGCTTTGTTGATATCTAAAACTGCATAAGGCAAATTTCAGCTGTTTGCTTCATTTCAGTTTTCTGTAACCTTATCTATGTTGTATAAAATAGTCTCAAGCAGCGCACTGTGATTTTATCAGGCCTAAAGCAACCAACTTGTCTAGGTACTCTCCCATTTGTTTTTCTGTACTCTGTCTTGCATTCTTACCCTTTTAGTGCAAATGAGGATCACATTACCCAACTCAAGCAAAACTATTAAATATTTTTGCCTGTTTGGAGCTGTCATTCCTGTCCACTTGAATAGTGGGCACACTGTTTTCTTAATTTTCCACTTGCTGCTGATGTATTTATGAAATGTTTTATTGTTACACATTTTAATGCTTGTCAGTTTAACTCCGTTCTGTGTCTGCATTTTTTTTTTAATTTCCTGATCTTTTCTAATATTTCAAGAACTAAAGTTTGGTGCAATGGTTGCTCTTTGCAAAAACAGGCTCTAGTTGCTTAACTAGTACACATTAAAAGCTAGACTTGAAAAGGTCTGTAGGTTATAAAGCTGACAGCTGCTGCAGATTGGTTGGGAAAAAAAAAAGTTTAGAAAATAAAGCATATTTTCCTGTAGTTATAAATTGCTGATATGTCACCGTCCCAAGTGCTGAGAACCTCTGGCTCCTGCAGAACACCATGGAGAACTGCATCATGAGAACTACTTCCACTGCTTGCAGTAGGATTGCCATTTGACAATGGAATATTTCCTGCAATAAGTCAAGAGCAAAGAGCATTTCAGCAGCTGATATAAGCATTTTCTTAAACTTCTGGAACAAGGTGAAGTCTAAGCAATACTATAGCGTAAGTAGCTAACTCCACTGACACCGCTTTCTAAGGGTTGTAAGGAAAGCATGTTGCTTTGGCAGACAGAGACAAATACCAACCTGCGCTGGATTGCTGAGAAGTAGAAAGACAACTATCTAGGCAATGACTCTTAAATCAGCAATGGACAAACACTAATGACCTAACAGATCTTTTGCTTATAATAAAACCTATGAAAGTTTTTGTATTTGTAAAGATCTTAGCTGTAACCAACAAATAGCATAACATCTGTTGCTTCAGTTTGACATTATCTAAAACAACTGTCAAGGCTCTCTCCTGGATAATGTAACAGTGCTCCTCCTAATTAATAACTGCAATTACTCTAAATCTGCCATAAAATGGCAGAATTTAACTAGATTATAAGGGTACATGTTATAACATTTAAAATATATTTTATGAGATATTTAATGCTAAACTATAACTGTGGGATTCTTACTATTCTGCTGTGTTTCAATCACACTAAGATCAATATTGCATTTAATTATACACCTGAAAATGCAAATAACCTGGAAGCATCCAAAGGGACTTCGATTTAGATCAAAGCAGAAGGACACTAAGGTCTAGAAGTCAAGACAATAAAGCAAAAGTAATAGGCAAGCAAAGGGAACAATTAACAGCACTCATCTTCATTTTGCTAATTGTAGGTTGCAAGTGCCTTTCCTTCGGGCAGTATTCAATGACATTTTCATGTCAGAGATCCCATCTTCCTCTAGTCAAGTATACCCTATATATAAAATTCAGTCAGTTCTCTTTTACAAGTTTAGATCAGTAAATAAGTGCATTTGTTTCTATTCACAGATTTCCATTAAGCAGATAAGCTTTCTGAACTAAGATATTACCTTGATTTGGAAACTCTTTGAATGTATCATTAGGTGCCAGCAAACAGTGTTCCAGCTCTTAGACTATTTACCAATGCAGACCAGTTACAATGTCGATAATGGTTGGTTTACTTTGCATGAGAAACTACCTATAGCAAATGGCATGATTCATCAACTTCAAACTGGATATATGTCAGAAAAAAAAAACACAAAAAATCTTATGCTTTCTATCACAGAAGGTAAGGCCAGATGAACTGGCATGGGTATAAATGAAGTCTTGTCTTTTTTTTCAAAGAAATCTGTGCAGTTCAGGATTTTTAGACAGTCACATAAAAAGACCTTGTGCTGCTAATACCAGCTAGTCTATTCTCTGTTGTCAAATAGTTCAGTCCACGAAACAAATAAGCATTTTTAATAATTTTTACCAGCCTTGAATGCAAATGAAGTAAAAATAAATCAAAACACAAAATCAATATTCAGTTTGCTTCTCCTGCTTTTATTGGTAGGTTTCCTTATGCTCCATTTGTTCTCCATGTGCTTTACCGTGCTTGTGAGCAGGTGCCTTTTACTGGGACCAGTTACCTTTTACTGGTATTTATAACATAACCTGACTTTCTCACACTGAAAATGCACATCTGCCTAAGGAAGATACCATATTTCATCCTCTGCTACTTGACACCTATCACATGTATCCTATTGATACACATTGAGGAGATGAATCTGCAATGATTTGCAGAGGTCTAGCAGCAAATATGGGAACAAATCCCAGCCTCAAAGCATTACAACCAAGGGTTATGACTGAAGGAAGACTCAGAGATAGCTGGTGAGATGCATGCTGAAGTGAGCAGTCATAGTATTCTAGGTGCTATATTTTTGCATTGAAAATATACAGGGAATTGCTGCACTGGTAGGGACTGTAGCTGTAGTCTTAGCAATGGTCTGAGTACGGAAATGATGATCCTGGGTGTCAGCCTCACTGTAAGAAGGTCAACTCCTTCACATGTGAGTGCTACCTCTTGCAGGAAAAGATCACAGTATTTTTCCTCATGCGTATCTCCAGGAGGCACTCACAGGTGCTACAGTGTTCATTTCAGTGTGCTGTAACAGCGAGGATGCTCGCTCACAGTCTCCATCTCTTCTAGCAAACAAAACCATACAAAGACATTCTTTTGACTCAGGTAGCACAGCCTGGCCGCTTCCATACTCAAACATTACAGTACTCCAAATCAGGGTGGCCATATACAAATTTGATTACATGTACGAGGTCTGCTGCCACAGGCTGAAAGCCTGCTAAAGACTCTTCTATCAATTTAGCAGTATAGGCAGTCACTTTCCAGAGCCACTACTGCCGCACGGGTGCCAGCACAGACATTGCTGCACTACACAATACCAAGACCCCTGCAAAGCCATCAGAGGAAGGTGATTAACAGCTTTTAATATAAAAGCCTCTATCCGTTATACTATGTAAATGATGTCTAAGGTGAATGCATAAGGATCAAGGCCTTCTTTTTTCTGTTTTCTCATTAAATACCAAATTCTCATTAAATACCAAAAATCATTTTTGGTGAACACAAAATACATAATTCAGATCAGGGTCAATTTTGATGAAATGGCAGCAGAGCTCATGCATCTGACAAGGCAACGCCTAAAAGAGACGTGTTGTCTCCATTTAATTAAGATATTACCAAGGTTATGTTACAAAAAAGCAACATAAAGGGAAGTAATCGGAGGACAAGGAAACAGTCAAGAAAAGGTAAAAGAAAAAAAAAAAAGAAATTTAGTTTCCCATAAAAATCAAACCAAAATAAAAGTACCTTTCCAGTGAAAGAAGAGAAAGCACAAGGGGAAAGAGAATAAACAAAATGGAGAGAAGGTGTCATGGATTAACAGAAAATTATCAGGAAGGAGGAAATAAATGAGACTACACCTTGGGGAAAGAAAAAAGAAATATCATAAGAGAGTCTGCAGTCAGGCTTATGGAATTGATTTTACTTGCACGCCTAACAGTGAAATATACAGTATTTCTCTGAAAAACTTTCATGAGTCAGGGTGGAATGAGAGCACAGTGGAAGATGATAACTTCAAATAATGAATGCTGATGTCATTTAAGAAAAATCTTTACTTATTCCTCTGCATAAAATTCAGCCATTGGCCTATTGTGGTTAAAATAAAAATTCTTCCACTGGACTTTTTTTTTTTTTTTTTTTTTAATTGTGAATTATAAACTTTATAGGAAAAAGGACCAAAGCCAGTGTCTCTTATGCAAGACTAGATGATATGTGTTGCTCTACAACTGCTGCTGTGTCTTTAATTTGCTTGAGTTGATTTGTCTTTCTCTCCTTGTATACGATCTTTCAAAAACCTACTGACATCAGCCATGGGCTAATCAAGACCAGAGCCACTGTTATCAGCAGGGAAAATAGATTGTATAAAAAAAAGCCTTTTACAAACAGAGAAAATATCATTGCAAAATATATGACCCAAAGAGCTTACAGCTACCTTACAAAAGAGTACATTGATGGCCTAAATCAACCATATCCAAATCCACACTGTGGCAGAATTAAGAGATAATCTTTACAAAGTGAAGACTGACAGGGGATCACAGGATTTAGCAAATAATCCAACTTCTGGACTACAGGAGATACAGATTTGAAGAACTCATAGAGGAAAAATCTCAAGAAGGGTGATAGATGGCTTCATCTCCTGCCTGCTTTTTGTGAACACTTGCACAGTGTCAAGGGCACTGTTCCCAACACAGTGAAACCTGCCATATGTTAGCACCCCCTGAATGTGTAAAGATATTCACCTCTGGCATAAAACATCTTGGGACAATGGGAAGTGTTACAATATCAACTTATCTTAAGTAAAGAGGATTTTTGTGTCACCATCTGTATTTAAAATGCAGTAGTGCTTCAGATTTGCAAAGAAGATGAAATAGTAATGGCATGTATGGACCAGAAACATCATAGGGCCCCACAGTGCCAGCTGTGTCCTTATACCATTACAGTCTAGAATCAGTCCAAATACCAGCAAAATTAGCTTTGTGGTGTATACGAGCAGGGTACTCCTGGAGTGTCTGGATGTAATAGGAACCATGTATGCACATTTAAGGACCAAGATCAATTCCAGGGTGTAGTTCACAATATCTGAAAACAAGTATGATACAAGAGTTACTGCCCTTAGTGTTTGATGCCAATCATCACCAACTCAGTAGGAGAGTCTACATACTGCATGGCATGTCCAGTCTTGAAAAACTTCCTAATAAATCAGAAAGCAGTGGCAGTGGGGCAAATTTACAGATGCTAATCTTCTGAATTTGGTTGGGTATTTGTCAGTGTCGTTTGTCTGAATTGGGGTTCGTAAGGGCTAGCTCCTAAGAGAGCCATATCTCACACACCAACTAAGTAAGGCCCTCTCAGAGCCTGGCTTTTACTTCTTATTCAGCATTGGAAGACCTCTGCAGCTTGCCTAAATGAAAGCTGACTTGGGATTGCAGCAGCCCTTGTCCTTGTAAAGTAGTATTCAGAAATATTTCATGTTAAGGAACAGATTGACTGTCTCAAGGAAAGACACACAGGCAGCAGGAGTTTCCCAAGAGCAAAGCTCCACCAGCCAAACTGAGCCCAGCTCACTACCTCCCCCACGTAGCTCAGCAGTTTGACCAAGTCACTCTCAGCCCAAACACTTTCTGTTTAACTTGCCCTTCCTTTTCCTGCTTCCCTGTGGTGACGTTATTGCAACATCTGGATCTGTTCTTAGTTAAGGACAGGAAAAGAGTGGAGTGAAGCTGCTGTTATTAGCCTTACACATCAGTGCCACGGAAGATCACAAAGAGTTTGCCTATATTTTTATGTTGTCAGTCTGTTTTTTCAATGTTTTCTGTCTCTTCCAGTTCCTGCAGATCCTCCAGCTGCAGATAGGTTCACAATAAACTGAGTTTTGCATCCGCTACAGAACTCTAAAACTTATAAAACTTCTCAGACTCTCCATTTCCACATAAGCTACAATAATTCTTTCTAAACTTTGCATTTAAAATAACTGTACAGTATATGTATATTTCCCTGCGTTACGTAATAGGAAGAGAGATCTGGTATCTAACACAGGGCTGAGTGGGTTTTTTTCTTTCTTTCAGTGAGCTACAATAACTCCATATGCCAAAACACTAAAATAGCTCTAGTTTCTTGTAAGTGGGAATAAGGCATATGCAACTTTCTCCATATGAATTTTTAACCTGCTATCTCCCAAGTTCCTTTTAAGCAATGTGAGGATGTAAAACTTACTCTTGTTCAAACAGAAATTAATCTTAAGATGATCTCATGAATATTTACCAAAAATAGACGTTTTACTGGTAACATATATCACACCACCATACTATCACATTTTAGTAACAAGATACATGAGCAAATCTTAATATGGGCAAATGTTAACTATGGGTGGGTTGATTTAGGTAACTGACAATACAACGATGTGTTTTGAAGTTCTGTTTCCCTAAGTCTATATAGCCAGCAAAGTAAGGATTTGCAACATTAACATACTCCTAGCTAATTTGTTCGGTTATTAGATTTTTTCCCCTTAACCTTGTGCCAGAATACCCCACATGGAAAATGCTGCAACTCTTTAGCCAGCAATCCTTAATTTAGTTTACTTGAGGAAGCGTGCCTGCTTACAGCTACAATTACTACAGTTGTTCTGGCAATAAAACACAATGGAAAGCCTACTTATAATTTAATAAGCATCATCCTCACCCACACCATCCCAGACTTCAAACGCCTTCTCTGACTCTCTGTCATTCTGCCTACTGAATTCCAAGTTCTTTGTTTTCCAATTTAAGATTTTGCCCAGTTCCTTCCGCAAATTTTGTTTCTCACCTCACCCACCTACACTCAGTATGTGAACCAGCCGGGAACTGTAAGAGTGACCAAAAAGGTTATTAGGAAGAAACTGTGGGGCTGAGACTTGGAAGAAGGGCCAAACCAGAGATTTATGGCCCATAAGCCTGAAAATAGGCATGAGGTGGAGGATAAAAGGGAGCAGCAACCTGCTGAGAAAAGTGCAGGCAAATACTTCCCAGGGGAGAGGAAGCCAATTTTCTGAAAGCAGTGGGCTTTACTGCCCTAGATGCACCTCTCTGTTAGTGTCTGCATAGTTTCCTCCTTCCTCCACATTGGTTTCAGCAAAAGGTCAGTTCAAAAGAACAAATGATGGAAAAAAATATTTATAAAATATCACAATTTATCAGCAAAATATTCCCATTCCAAAACTGAGTCACCACTGCAAGATGCAGCCAGACTGGCTTCCACCTTGGCTCCTGGGCTTAATTTCCCATTGGCCAAGTGCCTGTGCAGCTCTGAGTCAGTTAACAAGAAAACATGGGAAGAAGAGAAGCACACGGACAGAAGCAAATCTGGACAAGCTGTAGTTTTATTATGCTGTCTTCCTACTTCTCCACTCTTGGCTTTTCCTTGCCATTTGGTTAGCTTTTTGTTGTGTCACCTCTGTATACACTTTGGCTCCTCTCTGCTGGCATGAAATGCTCTGCTGCCATAGCTGAAAATGTTGAGCCAGCCTCAGGGGTCTTGTGAAGAATGTTGCTCAATTGCTCCATACAATTTAGCTCAATGTTATTGCTTGTAAAATAATCCTCTTTTAAATACAACCACCTCACAACCACTTTACTGCCTCCCATGACAATGAATTCCACATGCTCCTTAAGGACCATGTACTTAATTTTATTTACCACTCATCATATTCTTATTGTATTATCTTACATCATATTGTATAGCTGCTCTGGAACAGGCAAACAGGGACACACATTTATTTTAGCATTTTACTTTATATTCCACATTTTTAACTCCTTCAGGCCGACACTTTTTACCAAAGATAAGGAAAATTACTATTCCTATTACTATTTTTAAATTAACCAAGAGTCCTAAATCACATAATTAACATAAAGTTTTTCCACAGCCTCCCTCAGAGTGTTCATATGATATGTTATATATCTTATGCAGTTATGATTACTGCATTCACTGATTAAATCAAGACCCTGTTTTTCCCTTTACTGGCAGATTTAAATTACTGATTTATTTTCAACAATCCAATTTTGTCTTTTAAGAGATACACATTTGAATTAGTAGGGTGTGAAATGAATAGACAGATCACCAATCTCTAATAAATGCATGATAGTCCTTTCCCCATTGCATTTCACTTGTCTAGTGTGAATATGAGAACACTGTAATTCATTTTCTTGGGGATTTGTTCCACAAAGAATTTCATAAGAGTTTTTTTCTGCCAGAAAATCCACCTTGACCTACTTAGCCAAGACCCCTGTCGAGTTAGTTTGAATAAATTACTTCAATAGATTGAGTTTTCATGAAGACAATTGAAATAACTCCTAATTTGACAATATGTATTTGCATTATTTATTTATTTAGGCTTACTCTGATCATGTCTGAGCTCTTCATCATCTCCTTTATTTCAGCACAACAACAAGCAGCATAGGAGACCCACTAAGTGTGAAAACTGCCAAAACGGAAACTTCCAGTATTTGGCTCTTGCAGTTAAGCCACTGGAGCTATAACCCTTCTGCCAGAAGTCTCTGATTTGGCCTGCGGGCAGACACCAGACTACACAGCCATACTCACCAACAAGGTGGCCTGAGTATTGTAAACAGAAGCTGACAGTTTAGGCAGAGTCCTGTAGCAACAAAGATGTACGTGTGCTAGGATGGCACCAAGAGGAAGTCATGGTCCTCTTAGCTGCGTCATTAAAAGTGTTAAAGAAGTGCTTTACAAGGGCTTGATTTAGGAACAGATCTTAAGTGAGAAATAGAATCATGGAAAAAGGGATCAAAATTACTATGTATGAAAAGCCAACTGCAATTTCTCTCTTTAAATATACCTGTATGCTGCACTTAAAATCTCAGACACCTGATCATTTGCTTTATAATCTCCTGATCTTCCCACAGATGAGTTTTCACTCACTGCTGTTTGGTGTTGATCTTCCTTTTAAGACTGATTACCTTGGACTCAATAAAAAAAACGTAGTTCCTTCAGAGGAAGAAAATCATATGTCTCTGTACCACACTGTGCAACTTCAATTATAGCAACAACAACAAAAGGCAATAGACAACGCAGTCACCCAGAGCTCTTTTTTTTTCTATTAAAAAGACATTAAAAATATTAATTCCTCACATTTTCAGTTTGATTTCCAATGAAAAGTACAGTTGATTGAAATGTTAATGCGGAAAAAGAACAAGGAAAAGAAACTATGAATCTACAAAGATGGTTTTGCAAACACACAGAAACAGCTAATTATTAGAATATCTGTCATCGGACATTATCATGTCTGTCATCTGGTGGTACCAGAAATGCTCTGTGGTGACCTCCTGGTGTATACTAGAAATTGCTCACTTGCCTGTGCAAGAACTCATCTTAATTTCACAAAGATGAGTAAACTGCTATAAAGATGGGGGGATTTAATTTACTCTTTCTTTCTTGAATTCTTGAATAGTAAAAAAATTGGCTTTAAAGTGTTTATTTAAAATAATGCTGGTTTTAGGCTGTGGGGACTCTGTTAATATAAAATGTAAACACCCTGACCTTGTTATAATTTGAATTTTATACCTCACTGAAGTCTTTTTGGCAGTAACAAGGATTCAGCAAGGTTTTTTTTTCGTGTCTATATTTGCAGGAGTGGGGTCCTGATAATATTACATGTAACTGTCCTAATGACAACCTAACTGAGCAGCAAACCCCACCATTTCCTCTTAGCTCACCTCCTCCTTCTCCAGATACCTCGAGTGAGGAAAAACTTTTAAAAATAAATTATAGAGTTTATCTATACTGGCAATGCAGCCATACAAAGAACCAGCCTTTCCTGAGATCTCAGTGGGAAATACAAACCAGAGGCCTTAAATCTGTAAGTATAATGGTCTATGAGCTAGAAGTATAATGTAGCAGAAGGCAAAATTAAATTTAGTAAGTGTGCAATTGCTAAATCACAGTTTTATTCAAATTCTTCTGAAAGACAACTGGAAGTGTTATTATTTGAAAACAAAATGACGGACTAAGCACCTACCACTTGCATTTGCTAAGATGGAATAGAGTTTAAATAGAAGTATAAGCGAATCAAATTGATCTAACATGCCTCTGGAAAAAAAAAAAAAAAAAAAGACCTATCTTTAATTTGACAAGTATGGTATAATTTGGAAAAAATAATCTACTCCCACTAATGAATCTTAAACGTGAAATATATCTTGTGATGCAGCACAGAATTAACATTTTCCTGGAGAGCTTAGTCTAGCAAAGTTATGTTTCTCTATTGCTCATGAGTTTTTTGATTTAGAAAGCAAACGTCCATAAGAAGAAGAAAATTTTCATCCAAGGGTAAATCACAAGAAACTCTTGTTGACTTCATAAATGTTAGATCAAAACATACAGTGGTTGTATATAACCATTTGATAGAATTGCATTCCAGTTTACATTAAATAGTATGGTTCACCCATCAAAAATGAGCAGTGGTCACTGACAAACTCCAGGGATCCTACAGTATTGATTAAGGTAGCAGAGTTGTGAACTTAGTAATAGTAGAGGCTTAAGAGTTAACTCTACACTGGACGTGGGCTAACATCTTCCCTGTAAAGGATATGTGCTGTAACAGCCACTCCTGGGACAGAGATAACTCTGATTCCCCGCCATCAGCCAGGACCACCGCACAACAGTGGAAGACAAATTGTGACATGGGTTTTTTCCCCTCCATGTGCAACTTCAGAAAAGCTTTAAACAGTTTAAAGGTCATAAACCTGAAACTGAAAACCATAACAGTTAAGCTAAAATATGAGAAAATTTGCAAATGTAAGAGAAAGGCAAATGAAAGCTGATTTGCACGCAGCCAGTGTTAAGTAAAACTGATGCTAAGCCTCGTTTGAGGGACTTAATGTGTATGTTTGCTTGCATTATAGCTTTCATGTCAGCTAATCATATCCTCATGTTTGCAGAGGTGGAATTTCTTATAATTAGCGTAAAATATAACAGCTTTATATAAAACAGGCTTGCAATAAAAAGCATTTTGTCACTTCCACATAAGTTACAATCCTGATAACTTTATACGGAAACAATCCAAGCCTGACAAAGAAAAAAAATCCCACAAAAAAAAAAAAAAAAAAACACAAACCTGCTTGATTTTTTTTTAATCGGTATTTAGAACCCTTTCTATAGCTTTCAATGAAACATGATTTTATAGCCCTCTTCCAGCTGATTCTCAACACACTTAAAGAATTGGCAAATGCTGAACATATGTAGGTCAAAGTCACTCTTTTCAATCATACTTCATTTTTCTATGCAATGGCTGTATATTAAAGTAACAAAAACAAAGTAGCTTAGGCCCATAGAAATAAGTCTGCTCTTAGCCTCCCCAGAGAACCCTGTGTCCATCAGCCTCACAGGAGAGCCATATAGACTATGAAAACTGTGAGCAACTTATTCTGGGAGAGGTTTTTATTAGATACCAAGAGCTACAGAGAGGTGTGGGGTTTTGATCTGTGTTCTTGTATATTCAGTCCTGATTCTTACAGGGTTCTAGCTTCCTACTTGCAAATGAGAAATATTGCAAAACTTACAAACATAAATTGAACATTAATTAATGTCAACTCTGAGAGTGTTGTAATGGGTCTGTAACTATCCAAGCAGGCAGACTTGTAAATTAGAGGCATTGAATGCAACATAGGAAGTGTTCATCACTTTCCAAAATCAGGGCTTTGATGTCTTTTTCTTTCTTTGCTTTTACCTTGCACAAACAGCCTCTGAAAGCAGCCAGCCACTCCCTCCCTTTGAGCTATTCAAATCTATCTAGGAGCAGTGTTCATGCATCTGGCTAAAAGTGGAAAACTATTTCCTTCAGCGGAAGCCTATCCCAAGGTGGGGAGGACATGCCTTGTCATCACACAGGCAGGACAGAAACTACAATCCCAGTTGTACAGCAGGGATCCTGAATTACCATGTCCCCTTCCCTGAGTAGCACTGGTACAGAATTCACTCAGAATGACTAAGGTGGACTATGTCTTACTCCATAACAATAGATGTTAAGGTAGAATTTACATACATCCCTTTCCTTTAGAAAAGGCCTTTCAAGAGAAAATTAGCTGCTAGAGTTTCTACAACTCTTTTCTGCAGCATTTGCTTTCAAAACAATTAACAAAAAATGGGTTTACCACAAAGAATGTTCAGGGCAAGAAACAAACTTTTCAGAGTACTTGTGCAAAAATGTAAATTTAAAGAGTCACAAAGTGAAACACACCCACCCCTCTCTTTCCGCCAACATGCAAGACCAATAGGAAACGCTGTGCTTAAAAAAAATCCACTCCTTAAGGTGTGGAATGATTTTCACCTGGGAGATAAATGTATTTGGCTTTTTTGCAATAATGTCATATCTCCTTTCTATCAGTGAAAATGGCACTAATTATATTTTCTTGCTTTTCACAGTAACTGAACTATGAAGAAGGTATGAAAATAGACAACTGAAACAGAGGTAGAAGTCACATTCAAACCCCCAATCACTTCATTAATTGCAAATGATTATTGTAAAAATGTGTTGGTGCTTACTATGACCTGCAAAGAGGAAAATAGTGAATCAATCAAGATTGCAATTATGCTCTGAGTGCCCTTAATAACTAGATTAAGATGGGCATTCAGCAGATAATTAACTTAAAAACATACAAGTTTGTGGTGGTGGTTTTAAACAGACCCTACAGTAGTTTTCCATTCTGTAGTTCATCACCCTTGTGTAAGCGTCCCCCAAGCATTTCTTCAGTAATGCAACACCATCCCAGAGAAGCATGAAGCCAGTGAATAGAACAGATTTTCCAGACATCTCCCCAAAGCATAGAAGTTAGTAGCGATTTGCTCATTTAAGCGTGTTCTCTTCAAATAAGCCAGACAAGAAGTAACAACCTGTGAAGAGACACCCTTTGCAAAAGAGAAAGGTAGTTGTGCAAAATGGCCAGCAATGACCTAGAAAATGCCCAGAAGCTTCCTCCTTCTAAAAACCCTTCTGAAGGCTCTAAAGCTAAATTTAAACCTGGCCTCATCAGTCAAACACCAAACTGCGTGGTGTTTCATCACAGTCAGAAAAACTGTACTTGCATCAACATAGTGGTCTCTTCTGCAAGGGTGCTGAAGATCTGACTTTTGTGGATCTATACTGATGATTTGTTCATTTTTACAAGTTGATTTCAAGTCAGAAGAACTTTAGATTGTCATACAGATTTCCTTTTTTTTTTCCTTTTCATTTATTACTCCTAGTTGCTGCCTAGGAACTCTATTCAATGTGTTCTTGTTAAGACGTGGTTAGGCTGCCCCACCTCACTCTTTATTTTTATTTCCTTTAACCACTTTGTTGTTCACAAGCTTCCTTTGATTACAAAAAGTTATGGAAAACAAAAATCAAGCAAAAACCAAAATACTGTAAATTAGCCAACATGTCTTTCTAAATGTTACTGGAATTCTAAAAAAAATTGTTATTTTCACTTATTAAGTTTTTCTTTTTTTCACGTCATACACCCCAAGTTAAGAAAATTTGGAATAGCTGTTCAGTAGTACAAAAACAAACAAACAAAAAATTGGGAAAAAACTGCCAAACATGAAAGCGCCTTTCAAAAAGTGGCAGGCTTATTTCATATAAATAAATTCAGCGCAAAAAGGGTAAAAAACCCTAATAACTAAGCAAACTAAAAATCAACTTTAAAAACATTTTCTGAAAAATGTTGAAAAAAAGAAAAATTACTAAGTGTTATGATTTTTTTCCTTCATAAATATATTTACATGTCAATGTTAATTTTTAAAATCATTGAAGTTGGAAAATTGTGAATTTCTATGATATGTCTATGTCACAAGAAATGGAATTTAAAATAACAAACATCGTGGCTTTATTATGGATAAATAAGCAAATAGAAGATGTGAAAACAACTATGCACACATAAATGATCTATTTTTTTTTTCCTGATCTGCTTTCTGTTTATACACCTAGCATGCATGAAGATGAGCTAAGTTTTTAAAATTATCTCCTCCTTTGGGACAGTGTGAGGAAAAATGAATCCTGAAACTCATCTGTGCATAGATTGAATGAATCAGTGGTTCAATTCCTTCTCCAGTATGCAACAGTAAAAATCTCTGGTAGGTTCCCCAGTCCATGAGATGGGACCATATCTGTTCTCATTCAGGTGGAAAAATTCGATAATACCTTTATTCCAGTTGTGCCTGTCTCCTTTGCACACAGAGAAGAGACAGACTTTCCCACATTCCATGACCTATAAATTTGGTAGGCACAGCAGGTGAGATTCACCTTGCTTAACTTCACTATTTACAGTGAATTTTACTTCAAGATGTACTTTGATGATGTGCTTCTGTATCAAAACCTTGCCGCACGAACTTAATGCAATACTCAAGAAAGCATGCCACTTACTGAACACAAGTCATCCAGGGCATTTTAGATATTTACTTTAGGACAAAAACTTCAGTATTTGATGCATAGTAAGCCCAGAAGCATCTACTTCTTTCTGTTGACAATTAAAACCCCATCAGTAATTATTCAGATGGAGACATTTGTACTGTGAATCTAAAATAATTTGGAAGATGCTCTCAGAAGTTAAGCACTTTCTACTGAAACTTTATTTTCTTGCCTCAACTAATTCATCCCTTTCCAACTGACTGTTCTTGATAGCATACTCCTAGATGCTTTGTGATGCTTAATTATAAATAAGGTTGTAGAAGTTTAATCAGTCCAATTAAGGGACTATTTCACAGTCAGATTGGTATCAAGTTAAAATTTGCCTTGTAATATCTGCACTAAATATTCACTGCTTGTTTCCCACACTGCTGTGGGCATTTTCTCTGTATAGTTTGCACAGCTCCCTTCTTGAAGCTGCTGAGTGCTTTCAGGTCTCTGTGGACCAAAAGACCTCAAGAACTGAAAGCAAAGTTGTCAGTCTACTTTTCTGTGTCGATGTAATTCAAAAATACACTAAAATTACTATTTAAAACTTCTTCGGAATGTGAAAACAGTGGGTCAGGAATTCAGGGAAACGAGTCAATGTGGAGCACTGTAGCAAGAGTCAGTGTACTGCTGGAGCTTCAGTGCCTTCATGAGGCATAAAACCAAGACCCTGGTTTCTTGTGGCTATTGAAGGCTCTAAAAGCGAAACTGCTAACAGTAGTTTTCTACAATTCTCAAGTAAAGCAATAGCAATCTGGTACAGCATGAATCTGAAACATCTGAAGGGACTATCAGGGTAAGCAAAATAAGGGGTTGTGATTCCATATTTAAAATAGGATGGCAAAGAACTAATGTCTTAGCAGCAGCAAGAAGAAGATTAAAGTAGGGTATATGTAGCTAAGTGATTTCTTTGATTGCCTACAGTTACATGTACGTCTATCATTCTTCAGTCAATGTGCACTGTGCTCACACAAGCTTCTGCCTCTTTCTACTCTTGCATTTAGGACAGTCTGGTGGTGGCTCTTTCTGCTGGAGAGGCATGATCTTGCAGTAGATTTTTTAAAACTATGTATGCATGTAAAACTGCTTGCAGGCACTGTGTGAGAGACTCCATAGGGAAAAAAAAATCAATTAAGATTGATTTCAATTAGTTACCTTGGAGTTACACTTCTAGAAAGTAAGATCTTTAGTTGAGACATGGAAATGTTATTTTGTACCTAAATAGTAAAGATATTTATGAACCTTGCATATTTTTAATTACTTCACTCACCACTGACTTTTTGAGGAAAAGATTTTCAGACTGTATTATAATGCTCTGAAGGACTGTCATTCATGTGATAACTTCTGTAGTGAGTCAAATCCTTCTATATTTAACCCTTTAGTAGTAATTTGCTGTAACTGTAAAGATGTAAGAACAGTGGCAATAAAAGAGTTGCATGTAGAATTATAGAATCAATAAGGTTGGAAATGACCTTCAAGATCACCATGCCCAACCATTACTCCAGGACTGCCAAGGCCACCACTAAACCATGTCACTGAGGGCCTCATCTACACAGTTTTTGAACACAACCAGGGGCGGTGATCACCCTTTCAGTGAAGAAATCTTTTCTAATAGCCAATCTATATCTGTCCTGGCGCAGCTTGAGGCCATTACCTCTTGTCCTATTGCTTGTTATGTGAGAAAAGAGACTGACCCCCACTTCACTATAACCTCCTTTCAGGCAGTTGTAGAGTGTGATAAGGTCCCCCTGAGCCTTCTCTTCTCCAGACTAAGCAACCCCAGTTCCCTCAGCTGTTCCTCATAAAACTTTTGCTCTATGCCCTTCACCATATAGATGTACCATCTTGCATTAGACCAGATGATACTGACACGGGTTTTCTGGCTCACAACCTCTGGGAACTGAAGATGATGTGAACATCTAGCTGAATCCTGAGAGTCAGTATAATTTACACAGCTACACTGGCTGCAGCACCTACAGTGCCTGTTTTCTGGCATATCTGGGGGACTTCTTTTCAGTAACAGCATTAGCCAGAGTAACTGTTGTGCAATACTTCATGCTACAATATCAATTTAGGAGAGTTTGTTGCAATTTCATCTGCGGACAATCTATTTTGGATTACTGACTCTTTTTTTTTTTTTTTTGCCTTTATTTGGTGAATGTTGTAAATATGACAATTATTCCAGAAGAAATTATTTGCATTCTAAAATACACCGCCTACGAAAGGAAGTAGTCCAATGTAACTACTGCTGACTAATTTATGTTGTCAGAGATATGTCAGTCCGTTTCCTTGCAGAGACAAATTCAGAGGCAGCAGAAACAACTTACAAATACTGTATCTAAATGTGTTAAATATATTTTAACACTTTAATCAAAATCTCCCTTCTGTTTTTATATTTTTACAATTAAAAAAAAAAGAAACATACAACTAGGTACTAGTCCTGGGATCACTTCCCTTGGGCTAGCAACAACTTATTAAATATTTCATGACATTTCACAAGAGTTAGTGTTAATGCTAATTTTTTTGGACAGATTCCAATTCCTGTAATTATATTCTATTTTTGTAAATTCTTTCTGAAGTTTCAATTTTATGTCATCTATTTGTCTTCATTACTTTAAAGTACTGGTCTTTGTTTCTGTGTACCATTATACAGCTGAAGTTACCTGCCCTGGATTCTAGGAGTGGGTGAGGAGGTTTTAATAAATAAAACCTGTTTAAAAAAAAATGTGGAGATTAATTAGGCTTTCACTTTAAAGTCATAGATTAAACATGCAATCATAGTACAAAGTGTAATCTACTCTTATGTTATTCTTCATCACACCTTTTCCACTTAAGCACAGCTCATGAAAGTTTACCTCTTTCTTGAGAAGAGGCCTTTCTGCCTAAAATGTTACAGCAATAAGGCATGGAAAGAAAAGAGCCAGTATCAATCAGAATTTAACAGCTTTTCTTGCAGAAACATTTTTAATGCAGAATTAGAGCTGCTATAAGTTGAACTGATGACTGTAAATTGTATTGTGACTTTTTTTCTCTTTCCTAGGCATTTCTGGACTAATACGGGCAAAGAGGATGTTCCCCATGAACACTAGGAATTTTCTCAACTGAGAAGTTAGATTTCTTTCATGTGAAACTGGGATGTATTCACCTGGGAAAGAAGAAATAGACTAGCTCAAGCCTTTGCAAATCACAGTGTTCTGCAGAGTTGGACTAGTGTTTTGTAAATAGATAATTTTAATTTACTCTTCCAAATTTGTTTCTTCATCCTTTCCATGACAATTTTTTTAATTGGTTAATGTTGCAGCTGCAAAAGAAAACTGGAACTGGGTTTCTGGGTTTAAAACTACATCTGAAAGAAATTTGCAGTGGAACAATATGGTCTCCCTGTTGGTTGTCTCAATGCAATATAAGAACCAAAGGTGAAGCTTGTTTTTCATAGAAGAGTAGATATTTAAGCATCATTTAATTCTGTTTTGGTGTTTGAGCTCTCTTTGCACAGAAGTGAATTTACCTTTGAGTAAGACAGACTAAATGGCTTGTTAGAGAGCCTTTGCAGAGCATAGTTGACTGTGTAGCTGGAAAGGGAGGAACTCTAGTGATCAGCACTCTATCCTTTCTGGAAAGATGTCAGTCACAAACCTGTCAAGATAGCACCTTACTCAAACACAAAATTCATTAATGAAAATAAGCTTCAGCAGGAAATAATGTCTTCTCTGTGTGAATTACAATTGTAACTTGTGTTTCCTTTTGGTTTTATTTCATATCTATGTCATCCAAGGGCAAGTAAACAGCATCCTCAGAGGGTAATCAGCTGCTAGAGAGCCTTGCATTGGCAAGATGGGATTGAGTGAATTATCTCTGTGGTGTTTTCCATTCCAACAACAGCAGGACAGAGATCCTGAATTCATTTCTACTCTTTAGGCTCCCTTGGTTACTATGTGAGCAAAGCAGCAATGAGGAGAAGATTTTAATTCAAGATTAGGAATTTCATGAGTTAACATAATGGTTCTTCAATTTGCTGTTCAAAACATGAGTAAATGGAGAACTGAGAGAAAAACAGACCTTTAAATTAGGTCTCAAGAGGAACAAAAATTTAATCCTTGCACATTGTAAATAAAACAGTCTATTCCAGACACTATATTTGCTAAACAAAGAAAATAGTAACACACACTACATACACAACCAAATGAAACATCACAACTGACTCTTCAGAGCAAATGTTTTGGGTCTGTGCACAGGTATTTGATAAGTGACAAGGTTTTCTCCTTAGCTGTGGTACTGTTGAGTTTCATGAACTTGAATGATTTGGTAATAATACCCCTCAGGTTTGTTTAGGGCTGAAGGCAATTAAATCCTCCCCCTTACACAAATAATTTTGTACTGACCATGAAGGTAGTAACCAGGATGCCTCCACTGTCCTGGTTCATTTTCTAATTATGGCTCAAGATGAGAGAATTTAAGAGAATTTGAACTGGATTTCAGAGGAGAGTGATATGAAAGCTACTGATTTTAGTCTGTAAATTTTCTCCAAGCAAAAGGGTGAGAAAATTACAACAAATTCAAACAGTTTATTTGATGTGGTTCAAATTACAATATCCATGCATATCTACGTTAAAATAATTTTGGGGTTTCTTCTTGTTTGCAGCTTCCTATTCATCTTTTTTTCCTCTCAAATTTTCATCATTGCTCGTAATTTCCTTGGCTTCATCATGACTCTTTCTGACAAACCTTCTGTTGCTGCAAGGTGCACAAACATGCATATGCAAGGACTGAGCAAGGAAGAGGCAAGTGGTTGTCAGAAGTATGCTAATTAATGTATGCATGATCTGCTTTCACATTAAAAGCATAGTGCCAATCATTTAAATTCAGGTAATCAGTAAGATTGTGAGAAAAATGTGAAGTAAACACCTGGCAAGATAGTCTATCTTTGTTGTTGTTGTTGTTTTTTAATTGCTATCCAAACCAAGAAGATGAAGGAGGGGAATCCCTTCCAGGTTACCAGCTTAGAAAGAGCTTATGCAATTTGATGACAAAATCCACAAGAAAAAAGATTAAAATCTTAAATACACTAATTTAATTTCTTGGGCTCTCAGCTTTTTCTTTTTCTTGGATGTTGGTCTGCTTCAGCTAAACCAACTGCGTCAAACATATCCCAGGGCTGGCAGTTCAGGGGCTAGGTTTCCTTCCCAACTAAGTGAGTGAACGAATGGCAGCGAGTTTGTGACCTGTCCCCTGTGGGAGAAAAGAGACCCTGGCATACCACGTCCTTGATTCAATGGTGAATTGCTTACTGAAGCTCTGTTAATTATTCTGAACACATTGTGGGCTTCACAAATAAAAAAGAATGTAATTTTCCTGACAAATCTGAATGGGATCAGTTACTGAAGCTTTCTCCCTCTTTCTTTCTCTCTCCTCTGTATGTACATATGTATGCATGTTTATATAATTGCATGCCCTGAAGAGGTCTTCTTAAATACACAGTGAAAAACTTAAAAGACATAAATGAAAATCAGTCAAAACTTTTTCACAGCAATTTTTAACTTCGATAGAAAGCTTGACAGTTTCTTTCAAAACCCAAATTTTAAAACCAGATTATCTAAGCAAACGGTATCTTCCTTTTAGGGAAGGCAGCACAAACAGTGAAGTATTTCATTCAAGATTCCGTTATTGCATATTTTAATTACAACCTATTTCAATTTACGCCAACTTAAAAATGTCTCAAACATGGCAAAGTACTTTCTTCTATGCAGATTTAATATACTTGGTACAGCAAGATTACATTTCTGTAAAATTGGAAGGGAGAAGGAAGAAGGGAGAGGGTATTTGAGAAGAAAGAAAGAGGGTATTTGAGAAGAAAGAAATACTAAAATGAGATCTTCAAAATCATGTACTAAACATGACTGTATCTTGACACAGATTCGCCATCCTTCAGTTTCATGTACTTCCATCTTTCCAAGATAATTACACATTAAGATAATTTCCTTTAGTCCCCACTGTAGAACAGTTGACACAACAAACCATAATGGGACATGCCAAAAATATATACTGAGCAAAAATATAACTTGGTGCTTATTTTTCATTGTCTCTTCTCTTGCACACACATGCCCTTTTCAATTGCTTATTTTTACTTGTTGCTTTTTGCTTATTTTTGCATTGTTGTTTTTAAACAGCCCTAATGTAAAAAAAGTTTCCATAGCTTCTTTTTACATATATGCATGTACAAACGTGCACATATGTATAAACTGTAAACAAATCAGTGCTAGTATCTCATTATCCTAATCATAGCCCCACAATAGTATATATTCATTCAGAAGGAGAATGATGCATTTACAAAAAGCAAACAAGAAAATCTCCAGTATACAATCTGAAGGGCTTACTTGCTTATTACAAAGAAAAGCAAGATTAAAACAAATATTACTATTGTGATAGACTCTTTATATCTGCAAATGCCAGCAGTGGGCTTGGTCTCCAAAGGATATTTCAGGATCTTACAGGTTTTGTATAAAACTGATGTGGAAGAGGGTGTGTGCAATGGCATTTAACAGAAACAGTATCCTAAATATGCAGCTGCCTACAGAATCAGGGTGGGACTCGACTGCCACTATGCATGAGAAAAATGTCATACATGGACAAAGCCGTTACATGTTTTGGCCATGGAAAATGAGTGGGATTTCATACTATGGCAAGGAAAAAATCTAGTACCTTCTCTCAGCCCTGTGGAGTAGGATTTGCCCACTCCTTCGCTACTGTATGAGAGTTTTGGAAGCAGACCAAATACAACTTATCCGGAAAGGTTGCAAAGGTCTAGAGAGACTGTTTTCATCATAGATCAAATTCATGTCATTGCAGAGCCATGACTCTGGAATAGCTGATGGGACACCACCATCCATAATTAATTTGTTGGTTTCATACCCTGTAGAAACAACAATCTAACCTATCTGCCCACAGAATAGACTCCAAGAAAACACAGGTTTAAACTCAGCCCAGCTCTGAAGCATTGGCTATTCCTGAGAGGCCATGGCTTTTGCCCCACATATCTCAGTTCTGCTGGTTCTAGGCACAGCCTGTGCTTCCCACAACAGCATACTCCATATCCTGAGCAAGGAGCCGCACCTTCGCTAACATCCCAGCAGCAAAGCAAAGCCCATTTCCAGACCAAGCCAACATAGCTGGTAACTGTGAAGGTAACTAACTGCTATGGCCAGTATGAGCACTGAAAAGCATCCTTTGGATTTTTGAGATGTGTTGAAGTGACTTTCTTCTGATTTATGTAGTGTGCATCTTTATCTGCCCTTCCTCCGACAGATGAGTACTTTTAAAACTAAACAAACACAGTGTGTCCAAGTATGTCATCAAATGACCTCCTGCTACCATTATTGATGAGTTACACCTGTTTGCCAACAAATACACTCCTTATCACTGTCATGTGAGTAATCAGGTATATGCTTGAGTAAACAAGTCTGCCCAGCTTGAGGCCCTGGCAGCTATCTCAGCTGGATGCAGGTGAAGATGCCCTACAGCTAACACAGAGGTAAGGCTCCCTAGAGACTAAAAGTGGCACAGAAATTCATCACTGATAGTTTTACCACATTTTCAAAGGGCTACAGTAAGTAATAAACGAAATTTAGAAGCTAGACTTTACAGAACACAGTCATAGGCTGTGGGAAGCTCAAACAGCAAGCTGGCTTCAGAGCAATCTGGGGTGCCCCAAGCCCAGTCTATAAGTACTCTGTGTCAGCACTGATGTTTTTAGGGCAATGATAAATTATCCTTTCTGCCTCTCCAGGAAAAAGGCTCTTGAGCCTGATACTCACCCTTCTGTGAGGGTACCTGAGAGATGATGGTTTTACAGCTGTCAGGTCATTCCCTGGAAACTCAGTGACTGGAGACTAGCATTTCTTAAAGGACTGTCTTAGGTCATGTTGGAAATAGAGGGCTGACTAATGCTTGTATTTAGATGGTGTATGTTTGCCATGAATGCACAGAATAAAGAAAGGACTTGAGGTTATTCAGCTTGGAGGAAGTCTCTGGGGAGATCTTAAAGCAGCCTTCCAGTGCCTAAATGGGGCCTAGAAGAAAGCTGGAGAGGGGCTTTTTACGAGGGTATATAGGGATAGGATAAGGGAGAATGGCTTTAAACTGAGATAAGGTAGATTTAGGCTGGATATTAGGAAGAAACTCTTTACAGTGAGGGTGGTGAGCAACTGGCACAGGCTGCCCAGAGAAGTTGTGGATGCCCCATCCCTAGTAGTATTCAAGGCCAGGCTGGACAGGGCTTGGAGCAACCTAGCCTAGTGGAAAGTGTCCCTGCCTATGGCAGGTGATTGGAACTAGATGGTAAGGTTCCTTCCAACCCAAACTACTCTTGATTCTATGATGATTTGAGAGCCCAACTGAGCAAAGATGGGAGTCAGGGTTTGGCAGCTCTAAGGAAACATACTCAGAAAGAGGATGGGCAAGAAAAAGGGAGTAGTGGGACTCCTTCCCCACACATTCCAAAGCATGTCAGGAACACACAAAGGAACAATCACTGTCATCAGAGGCACTTTGTGCAGTCTTTTTCCAAATATTCCCAGAGGAAGTATGGCTCTGCCCTGACCCTGCTTTAGCCCCTGTCTAAATAACACCATTTAGCATAGTATAAGCAGAGTCAAGGTTGCTCTTTTCTTTCTCTCTCTCTGCAAATTATTGCTGAGTTCACTACAGAAAATGATAAAGAAAAAATGTTTGTTCTGCTTACCTGCTCAAAGAGCAGGTAAAATATTATCTGAAGTTCATGCCACAAATATATTTTGTTCTTATCTTTCGTAAACATTTAGTAACAGTGAAGCTCTCATTATCAACAAAAGCTGTGTACCTAAAATCCCTTCCCTCCCACCCCTGATGTCTTTTACTCCAGAGCTGATAAAATGCTTTCAATTACAGAGCTCTACTTACAAGAAAAGACATAGACACGTGAAAAACGTGTGTGACAAAGACACTGTAGATTACATTGCTCATAATAAAAATTGGTATGAATGACTGGAATACCAGAATGAGAACAGCTTAGAGGCTAGTGTTCACTATTGCAGCATCTGTTAGTGCTGTTATAAATAAAGGCTTCTAAACAATTCCTTATTATGAACCCCTTATTCAGGAATTTATAACCCAGATGTAAAAAAAAAATCCCTCTCAGCTAATAGTTAGAAGAATACTAAATTTGGATGGAAATGCCTTTACTGAGTACATAGAGGTATGTACAAAATGTCTTATCTACAAAAAATATAGGTCATGCTGGCTTCAAAAACTCTTTCTAATATCAGAGAAAAGATGCTTGAATTGTTAAGTGATATTTTTAATAAGAAAATTCCATATTGGATATTTGTTTTGTTTACATATTAAGGCATGGGTTCATATTTAAAAAAAAAAAAAACAACAAAACATTTTCTCATGCCTGACAACCTGGAACTCCTTGGTACTTGCCTTGTAAGTTGCAAGGGAAAAAGCTCCTGTCCATGCTTTTTCTACATGAGTGTTGTAAATGAGCTGCACAGCACATAACTGGGTGTTATCCTCCATGAAAAAGAGGCCCAGAGATTCATTGCTACAGAAAAGGTACAAAAATCTAAAGCAACTCATTGTTTTTAAAAAGCAGATACGTACTTGAATCTCTGGATTTGTGTATCTTTATTTGTTCCTTACCTATGTACTGACTGCACAGAAAACCAAGATCTGGCAGCCGGGACAGTGGCTGGGATGTCCCCTACATCCACCCTTTGGCACAGGAGTAACTCCACCTATGGAAGGTGGCGGAGGAACAGGGCATTCAACATCTGCTCAGATTTCAGACAAAGAAGCCCTTAATCACTGTGTGGGTTGCAGTAAGATCTCATGAGAGCAGAACTCATCCACAGAGATCCCAGGAGATGGTAGTTACTTCTTCTTGTGCCCCTGTTTGTTTAACTGAGTCTTTGCGACTGATTTCACAGGGGCTAGCATTTCACCCACTCTTATACTTCCCTGTCAGCCTACTATCTGCACCCTGCTCAGTAAATTCAATTTAAATAGAATGGGAGGAAAAAGACATATTAAAAGGTCATTTAATTGCATTTTGATTTGCTAGGTGCAACAAAGGATGCAATGGATTATGCAATAATATGGTGCAAAAGGCAAACGGATCTTTGCAATGTTCCCTTCCCAACCATAATGAGATTTTTCTCTGTTTCTAACTTGCCTTGACACTGGAATACAGAAACCGCATGGAGCAAGTGTCTGTAGTCTGAATGACCTCACCCTTAGGAAAAGAATATCAGCAAATGTAGCTGAGAGTAATGAGTGTACTCTGTATGAGTAGTTTCTAAAATCAGGAGAGGAATACAGACAAGATGGAGTGAAATTTTATTTCAGGCAAAAGATAAAACATTTCTTTGCTTGGAATTTTGTGTGTCATGTTTTTAACACATCAATTATTCAGAATTATTATTTAGTGTAAAATACATTTGGCTTCATGCAACTTTTTAATAAACAGTGAGCAGAACAGGAAAACATTTGAAGTAAAAGCTAAGGAAATAGAATAGTAATTAATAATTAATAATTCTCTTTAGACCGTCAAATAGCAACAAATCAGTGGGGGAAAAGAAAGTAGACTGATATAGGGGAAAAAAAAAAGGAGCCATATCAACACAACTTCATTGTTGAAATCCATCGGGAAACAGCTAGGCTTCAGGTACTAGAATCAGAAGTATCCTTCAGATCCCAAGTGGAAGGAGATACCTGTGACTCATCAAGATGTGGAAGGTCGGGTTCATTGACTGCAAGGCCAGGCCAGCCATCACAGGATGCGCAAGGTCAAAAGAGAGAGTTGCACTTAGCTCTGCACACTGGCTTAAAGAGCTGCTTATAGAGATGTTGATATAAATAGTCCCTTGCTTTTCACACACCATCTTCATATCCTGCACCGGTGCTGGGAGTAGCAGAATGACTGATTTTGTGGGAGGGGAAAAAATGGGAAATTAAGCACGTTCAATTAAATCTATTAAACAATGAAAAGATGCTTCACACACACACAAAATTGGCATATTTTACCCACAGATGTCCAACTGCAGCTTTAGTCACGCAGTCAAGGAGTATAAAAACAGGTCAGTCAACCATCACGGAGACATCGAAGAGTATGCAAGTCAATCAGGAATGCCATACAAGGAAAATGTTAGCAAACACTAAAAAATTGCAGATAAGTGGAATGTTTACTGAGTTGAATCACAAATTCCTCAAAAGCTAATATTTATCTCATTTTTGCTTCAGAAAATGGTACTGCTTGACCAATTCTACTTTTCATGCTCAGCTTTCAGAGTTTTAAAACACTTTTCAAAGGACAGTTACTTTCCTATACCCCTAGCATGGTCTATCCCTATTTTGAGCATATGTTTTCCTAGATAACACAGACAAAACACCCTCAAAACACTCAAAGCATTGTATTTTCCTGAAAAATGTTTTAAATTAAGAATTGTTCCGCAGAAATTAATATAGTTACACAGACTGAGCCAGAAATCACATCTTCGTGTTCAGACTACATTACTTGCTATGTTAAGCAGTTCTGACGTCTTCCTCTTCCTACTAGGGGAAGGTTCAAATAGACATATTTACAAATTTTATGCAGTAAAGATGGAAAATTTAGGGGAATAGATAATGAACTGCAGTGATTTTTTCAGTGGGGGTTATGATAGCTTCTTAATTTCATAAGCAAAGAGGTACAGATCCTATCAAATATTTATTTCTGATTTATGTAAGTGCTGTTCATCTTCTACGAAAACAATTTGTAAGAGAACAGTATTTGGTCCAATGATTATGAATTTTGTACCAAAATTACTAGTTCACAGCTTTAATGGTCAAAGAGTTGTTCTTAGTGTTGTCAGATATTTGGAGAGATATTTTCTGTTTAATTTAGAGAATTTGGGATTTCTGTGACAGCCTCAGAAATATTCTTTTGAGAAACATGACTCTTTTCCCACCCTTAAAGGTGAGGGAAACCCTGTGGTACAGAAGTTATAGGAGCAATTTCAGGCTGGATAGCACTCGCATTGGTTGGTGTTTTCTGTGTGCTTAGCAATAGGGATTTCCTAAAAAACAAACCCCACAAAAGTAGTATATGCTTATATGTACGTGACACGCAAATAGGAAACAAATTGGAAAGAAAATAAATATATAAGGAAATTCAGAGTAAGGGTTTAAATTCCCTCTCCATCAAGTACAGTAAAGTTACTACAAGACTAGGTAATCATTACTGAAAAAGAGCTAATGAAAGTGGCCCTGCCTTTGACATCTCTCTGTCATTGTGTCTCTGCAGCGTCTCTGTCATTGTGTAGGATGGGGCTCTGCAGCTGCTCTGCATGTGTGTGCTCTGGGATAGAGCATCCAGTACTGCCACCTTGTACCATCTTTATAACTCAAGCTGAATGGGGACATGAATTACAAAGGCATTTGACTTGAGATGGTGCTAATGGGAAGCTCAGCCTGAACTGGTCACTCCTTCCTGCTTTGCTGGGCTTTCTGGGTCCTCCCTCTGGATATGCTGGGGAAGGCTGGGCATGAGCAAGAACTTGACATCAACCAACAATTTGGCAGTCTGCACACACCCTGTGATAGTTTTGATTTGGCATCTGGTCGTTTGGCTGGCAGAGTTAATGTTATTGCAAAATAGTGCAGTATGAAGAAAGGAGTGTGACAATAGATGACTATTGATTTGGTGAAGTAAAGTGAGAGTATTGGTTAAATACATACTCTGGTATGCACACTTTTGTAATAACAATCATTACTTATCCCTTAGACATTTATGGCTTCTTTAGAAATTTTATTGTTGTATAAATTCATACTTGGGCACCTTATAAAAGTAGAGTTTTGACAGCGTAATAGTCCATAAAGAAAACACAGTTTCAGGAACTGGACTACAGGTTTTGTGGTTTGCCATCTTAATGCAGTGCCACTCAAAAATTTCCAAAACCTGGTTTTGAGACCTTGAATGGCCTTTCATGATATGAAACCAGGCCTTCTTCCTTCCTAAAAGCACTCTGAAAGTGGATCATTAATTTGATATCAGGTTAATCCAGCCGCTTCCTCTCCATATATACATTCAATGAATTTGAAAGCCTTTCTAAAACATTACCAACAGAAAATGCACTGTGAAATTCAGAACATTTCCAGTACACAGAATTTCAGCTCCACAGATTTTCCCCTCAAAATGCCTCAAGAGACAATGTATTAATCATTTACCAAATTCCTATTTTCAAATCCAAGCTGTTTATTATTTTTATTTAGTTGCATGAGGACAGAAAATGTCTTTTATCACTTTCTAATATATTTCATGCTTGTTTAAGATAAAAAGATCAGGCCAAATGTTCACCAAATTAGAGGAAAAACGTTCACTTTCATGTTGTTTACAAGGTGAAGTTCAAACCTGCAAAAACATTTTAAAGTAAAAACACTGTCATTCCCTTATATCTAGTGAATAGTCCAGGAAGACTACTGTAACAAGATGGTCGCATATAATTTTGAATGACTCATTAATAAAGACAGTTGTAAATTGTGACTGGCTGTGCAGGATAATTTGTGAATCTTAGGCACTTACATAATAATTAATAATAAAAGGAACTGTGGTTCAAAAGATTTATTATTGTAGCTCTAATTTGTAGGTAGAGTCTATAACAAATAATAACCTGAACTGAAAATCCACGGCAGTCTTCAAATACTGCTACACTAATTAACTTTGTCACAAAAAGTTAACTCCTTGGAAAAGCTGTTTAATGTTTATAAATAAACATAATGAAGACAACTTCTTAACCTCTAATTGCTGAGTTCTGAGTGAAACAAATATTGGATATTTATGGAAATTTCTTATACTTTTTCCATAGCACTCCAAAGTAGAGTTGTTGCTGGTAGGATCCTGTTATCTGAAATATACCCATGCCAGCAAAAAATTGTGAGTTTTTAGGTACATGCAGTTGTTGCGTTAAGATCCTTCAAATTTTATTTTTTTTTTTTTGCTTATGCTCCATTTACAAAGGGGTAAATGATTGAATTTGCTTCGGTGCATTGAACTTATACAGCTTCCTGGTAGGTTCTGGGGAGCATTTATGGAACACCACCTGGAGGGCAGCTGCTCTTTTCTCCTAGCCCTGAATATCATTAAATTTCAGCAGCAACGTGACACACTATAGAAAATTTTGTTTTAAGGCTGCACTCTTCTGCGCTGTTGTCAAGAGCAGAGAGAAGTGTGTGTACGGGGGTATTTCTGGAAAGAGAGAATGACAGATTTCATTCCTTGTCAGCAAGTGCCCACAACCAGGAAAAGCAGGACTGGAAATATGAAAGGGACTCTTTTTTTTTTTTTTTTTTAAGACACATATTTCAAAACAGTACCTTGTCTTCGTGTAAATATAAGTACTTATGGCCTGTGCTGAAACAGTTGCAATTTAACTTCGTATTTGAGCTGCAGAATGTCTTCACTTAAATGAGGAGAGCGATTGCTAACCTTATCTTGCACATTTGAGTGACATTGGAGCTGCCTTGAGAACTCATTTTCTTGTAACTATTTGCTTAAGCATTTCACTACCAGATTAAGCCTGAAGACAACATTGCAGTGAAATGCTGTGAAACCCGGCTTTATGCCTGTACCTTGCAAAGGGACAAGTAACTTGCTCAGAGCCTCTATGGATTTTACACATTTTGAACCGGGTTTTTTAATTACAGTTAAGAAACCTTTTGTATCAAGAGCAGAGGTAAGACGGGACCAGCTTGTGGCAGCTTTCTACTGCTGTGCTTTCGGGCTTTTTTCCTCCTCTGGTTTCCAGCCTTTAAGTGACAAACCCAATGTGAAGAGAGGACTGCATTCCCTTGGGAATTACCACATATGGCCCAGCTATCTGTGTGCTACTCGCATTCCCTGAAGCCTACATCAATCATCTTGCTGATGCTAACAAGAAGCTTGGCACAGTGATCAGAAACAACAGTAAATACAGTAAATGTTATCAATGTGATTTATCTTGTTATAAAAATTCAGTGGTTTTCAGTGGAATGTGACAATTAACTCTTATTTCTGCACATTTCCATCCATCTTTCTGTGTTGCAACTTTTTTCCTCACCCTCTTTGGTATTTGCATCAGCTCCTGATTCCTCTCTTTTTCCTCCTCAGTTCATCATTAAAATGCCTAATAGCAACACTATAGTGTGGTCTCCAAAATGAGTTGGAGTGTTACGCAGTTCTCACAGTAAAATCCAGATAAATGTGATTTTGTCAAAATCATATTACTGAAAAGCATCATTTTCAATAGCAGTGAGAAATTACTGTTACAAATGACAAAATCTCAAGAAAAGAAATCTGAATAAACTTAAAATTCACATTTCTCATTGATTTAGTTTAAAGGGCTCTTTCGGATAGAACAGTTGACAAGCTATATTGCTTGCAGATTGAAATATCTATGCCTTCATGCTGACATTTCTAAAACAGAAGATTTCACAACATTCTTTCAGCATCTAAATCAACAGTTCCAGTTTTGTCCTTGTACTCTTTCAAAATTCACAGTGACTACAAGTATTTGCACTCTCAGAACAACAAAGGACCCCTGTCCCGGACCAAAGTATTCCTGTGTTAGGTATAACACCCGAAGTCAGAACCAGACAGAGTCACCGGGTCATAGATATATATTTTGGACTCCCTATAGAGCTAGAGAAGCAGTGACTTTACCTGACTTTGACTAGATGGCTTAACTGTACATTAAGGACTGGTTTTCCCTTATGATCACTAGACCTACTAATGCTAAACTTTATTATGGGCAGAAAATTTTGTATTTGAAGCAAGTGTAACTCTTGAGCATTAGTGGAAGGACATGATGAGGATCAATGATGGCAAAGCATCTCTCATCATTGAGATTACAATAAGCAGGAGCCGCAAGACCGACACTTCCAGTTGATTCATAATCCTACATTTAAATACAAAATTATTTTAATATTCTTAGTATTAACCACTTCAAAAGCCAGGAGGGCCTCACGTAAGAGAGAGATGATAGCTTTCAAGAGGGAGGTGGGGATACTAAACTGTTCTGAATTTTCCAGAACTGGGCTCAGATTTTCCAATCTCAGTGCTCAGGGAAACTAGCAAGGCTTTTTCTATATTACAAGAAAACTAATACTTAGTGAAGCCATTGAGTTTGTTGATATTTCTTCTGCCACAACAATCTTGCTGGAAATGAAAACTTGCATCTGATGAACACCAAATAATGGATTTTCAAACTAGCACTGAAATGAAAAAGATCTTTCTGGGTAAGACTGGTGTCTAGATAAAATGCAAATTCAGTCTCTCTGTGAAGCAATTCTGAATAATCAGAAATGCATACAGTCACTAAAATACATTACAGAATAACAGAGAAATGGAACAACATGACAATATTCTTTTTCCTGCTTAAAAATAGAAGTAGATGGTTTTCCCAAATAATTATCTGTTTCATGAGAAAGCTGTTCACATGCAAAAAAAGCATGCTTCCATTTCTTACATCTTACTCCTTGGGTTCGCTCCAATTTTCATCTTTACCCTGACCCAAAATGGGAGCAATGCATTGTACAAGCTGTCTTTTCAAATGTGACTTCTCAGCTGGCTTACTTATTTTTTTTAGTCTCAAGACTGTGTGGTGACTAGTCCATAGGACTGTAATAGGAAGGATTTCAGGGCTATTCTTGTTCTGACAAGCTCATTATGTAGCCTTAGGTAAATTACTTTAGTATTGGCTCAGGTCTTCCTTTCCTACTTTTGTTTGTTAGTGCCTAAATTGCCAGATGAATTGCTTGGAGAGCACTCTGTGTGTAGTTGGTCAGCTGCCCCCTTTCTTTTCCTGTAGTTTGGAAAGCAAAGTAGAAAGGAGATAAAAAGGTTTGTGGAAGAGGTTGAGCTGCTAATCTTATTCATAAGAGGTATGATTCTTTATAGCAAATTTACCCTGCAAGGTGAGGAATATAGTGGACTAAGTTTGCACCTCAATGAAGGTTTTAGTTAAGTTTATGCTTAAAAAAGAGTTCCCTCCATACACTACTTAACTGGCAGTGCAGATATTCTTCTGGGTTGCACAGCCAATCAGATATACCAGGCCCTTGCAGGTAAAGCAGAAAATAAAAATCAGGAAGAGGTTTCTAGCTCCCCAGACCATCCTTTTCTGACCAGTACTGATGGTGCAGGGAGAACCCCAAAACTGCAGCACCCTTCTGTAAATTGCAGATTTGTCTTCAATTCACTTTGTCATGAGAAGCCAGCTGCTGTGCAAACTGCATGCACAACTAATTATTAATTTCTGGTTTATTATTGATTGAGCGTTCTATCAAACAAACTATATGATAAGCTGTAGTAAACTCTGTTTGCTGCTCTGACTTAAAATTCCTAGTGCAGCAGAACTGAAAAAAAAAAATAAGATCAAGTCTCAGCTGATTTAGAAAGATCATTAGTAACCATGTCTTGTATGCAAGAACTGGATTCGGGCCATGCTGACACAAGACAATCAGTTTTCTATACTTGCAGGATGCTGTAATGAAATGCCTGATTTGATGAAGTTAGAGGCGTTATGATATTTTCATCATTGTGTAATAAAGCATCAGGAATACTTCAAGCCTCTAATGTTATTGAATATCTTGGTAGCGTTATTACTAGCAGTGTAGAGTTTGCAATGGAAGGGAAGGCTAAGAGAAGGAGGAGGGAGAAGGACTTTGTAGACTGGGCTTTCGGTTTAAGGTGAACAGCCTTCTCCAAATTAATGTGTTGTCCACCATCATTAAATGACCAGTACTGTCAGGGTTTTGCATGCACCTGACCTAACATATTCATGCAACCTCCTAACATATTCATAAATAAGAAACAGTGGGTGGTACAAGTAAATGTTTCTCATTTTTTACTACAAACAAAGGTTATTAGAGGGAATGGTATGATGGGGGTTTTTTTTGCAGTGACCTACTTTTGATGAATATTTAGTAATATTGCTAGATATTCTTTTAGGAACTGAAAAAAATAAAAGGTGATTTTCATAGAAATTAGTAATGTACTTTAATATGCATATATGTTTGGAGTTCTGTAGTGGCTTTTATTTATTATCCAAATTTACAACAAATTAATAAAAGTGGAAAATTAAAACCAGCAATAACTGAAGTGTTGCTTTCCTAGAGCCCCAGTCACACTCAGCATGTTTAATTCATTCCTGTGAATTCAGCAGGGCTTTGTGTAGAAATAAGACAAACAGCATTTCTATGTGCCTGCATTGTTTAGCTACTGTACAATTTCTTGTGACTGCTGATATTATTTATAACTAGGATGTTGGTTTGTTTGTTTTCCATTTGGAAAAAAAAATAGGCAATGAAACATTTGTTAAATTTATTTCCTTTTGAAACAATGGTGATGGAAAGATTTACATGGACATAACAAAACAAGGACATAAAGAGCTTTATAAAGATCTTCATATAACCTTTTTTCTCTAAATATATACAACCAATACGAATATTATGTGGTTTGCTTCTTTGTTCAGTAATGAAGCTCTAATTTCCATTTCCACTGTACAGCTGTTGCACTTCTCTCAGATTTTGCCAGCACAAGCCCAAGCTGAGGATTGCCAGCAAGAAAAGTCTGCCTGGAGGGAGCAGTCAGGGCAGCCCAACGATCCCACAGCCCCAGGTCTTCCAAGCCAAGCTCTGACAAAAGAGGGCAGAGGTAGCTCAGATGGGAACATAGCCAGGGCACCTGGTGGATGCGCTGACTCGATGCTACAAGTAGTTCCTGCCTAAGTTGTAAAGCTTCACAGCTATCTAGGAAGGAGATTACCTTGCACAAAGCAAGCAAGCACACCACTGAGCTCATCAGCTTGGGCTCCACACATCGCATACAGTGCTTTCACAGCTCACAGATGAGAAAGCACTGCTGAAGCAAACCTCTGAGTTGTTCTCTGGTGGGTGACTCCCCACTTACCTGATAGCACAGGTCACATAATGGCCATGCCCTCGGCTATCTTCAATTTTGTGATTAGGAAATGACATAGGACTATGTGGCATGTAGGGCAAGGCCCTTCTTAGCAAAGCCACTGCAGAATTTTGCAGGATCCTGCTCACTGCATGAGTCCTGTAAATTAAAAATCTTTCAGGCAAATGCTGCAGAGCAGCTTTTCACTTGCTCTATAATAGTAAGTATAAGCAGGTGAGCACATGGGACGTAAGACTTGCTAAGTGTCTTTCCTGCAGGTCATGCTACTGCCTCCTTCAAGGCACTGGAGCCAAAGAAAACATCCTGTGTACATTTTAGAGGTTCAAATGCTATTTATTTATTTATTCATAATGTTATCGCTGTGAGGGTGAGGCCAGCTGCAACCCTCCACTGTTCTTTATGAGGAAGGAAAAAGTAAATGATAAATTTGTGTGCCTGCATCTATTCAGCTGTGAGCATGTTTTGTATCTAAGAGGTACACTGGTGTGATGTCTAATGCATGCATTCTGTCATGCATTTTGGTCATGTTCTTGTTAAATTTTCATGTTCTAAGAAGTCTGCTGGACTAAATAGACTTCCCTTCTCCCTCTAAAAATAAGCAAATCCAATGCAATAACTATGATTATCATAACAAAGAGAAGCTTAAAGCATATTGCACAAATTAAGCCCATAATGTAACAAATCCTATATGAGTCGTAAATAGTCTCCACCTAAGCAGGCTAACTGGCATACATATGAGTGTGAAATATTATAAAGTGAAACCTGTGTGCCCTAAAAGACTACACTAGGGTACTGACAAATACTTTACAACATCAAATTACTCACATTACACAAACTGGCACTGCAATTTAACCAGAAAAGCTCTATAATTTGCTCAAGGTACAACAGCTTTTCCTAAGAGACCTGCTAAAACACTATGTATTTCAATGTCTATAAGACAACAATGTGAATGTATAGTGTTATGAATATACTCTGTTACTTTGAATTGCTTTGAATTTTGTGGAAGAGCTCATATCAATCAAAATAAAGCCTGTTTAATTGCTTTTAATTTTTAATTTCATGTAATTGGCTACTATTAATTTAATATTTAATTAAAACAAAGATAAATTAAAATACTGTGTTAAATTCAGTCACTGAATTTACATACTTCAAGTTTTCAGTAGAAACAACTAAATATTTCCATTTAAACAAGCTTAGTAAGAGTAATCTCTAATATAAAATAACCACAATATAATCTCTTGTGGGATTCCCTTTGCTTTTTTTTTCAAGTACAATTTTCAGATATTTTTATTAAAAACCACATCTCTTTTAAATTGTTCTCCTGCCCTAAAAAGTGATTTGGTAAAAATGAGGGCTCTGCATTCATTATCACACTGATTTTCCTACCCAATGAACTCAGTTTGCAAGCAAATTTCTGACTGCCAGCTGCACAAACTCAGCCTGAGCCCTGGATCCCTTCCATCTCATGCATCACCACCAGTAATAAATGTCCTGTATGCCAGAATATGCCCTCCATGGCATCTGTGCAATCCCAGTGCCATCCGTGAATTTGCACAGGTGTTGCTGGGGGCAGACGTTCAAATCAATAGGGTTACACACAAGTAGCTGAGAAAATTATTTGCTACTACAGTGATCTGTGAGATGGAAGGGACCTCACCCAACTTGCAGAATCAGGTTTTAGTCTCACGATTAGGAAGGAGAAAGTGTTCTGTCTTGCAATCAAAAACTCTGAGAGGGTTGTAATGCACATAGAATATCCCCAAACTATTTTTTATCCTGTTTCTTAGAGCATAAAATGGTTTTGCAGCGCACATGATGCCCAAAGAGCACATACAAAAATTTTTTTAGTAAGTTGCATTTTACAAGAGATATGCATTGGTAACTTAAACCATATCCTTGTGTACGATCAGTATGTCTGGCTGAGAGGAAATAGCCCACCCATATTTGTCCCATTGAGACAGCACTGTCTTATGGGAGGATGTCTTGGGGGATGATGGTGGAGCAACAACACGTTCCAGGATGCCAGACTTAGACATGCAACACAGCTGCAGGAATAAGGTTAGTTTCTGCTCTGGTTTTAACTCCTGGATTTTTTCAATGTACACAATCTCTGTCTCAAGATTTCTTTGCAGATCATGCTTTTATAAACAATAGTCAAATGATGTTTCTAGAGCTACCTACAGGCAGCAAGAATTTCAAAGGCAGCACTTTTGTCAAATATTTGATATATGACCAGGAGTAGAGTCATGCACAGGGCAACGAGTAAGTTGAATACTCAGCTCTGACAGGAGGTGAGCTAGGAAGAGCTGATCCTGCTCCCTCTGACAGCTTCTCTGGGCTCCAGCTCTACCATCCTGCAACCCCTGCAGCAACAGAGGGCCACACTGCCTCTACCCTCCTGCAACCCCTCCAGCAACAGAGGGCCACACTGCCTGGAAAGATGCTTCGCATCCAGCAAACCACCCCCCATACTGATCTCACCATAACTGTATCTGTTGCACACATTTCTGGCAAAATAAAGATTTCAGCACACAAATAAAGGTTAAGTACATCTGGATACTTTTCTTTACAGTTAGTTTAAAATTGGATGCAAATCCAGTTTTTCTGTATTTTGGTTAAACTAGTCTGTCTTCTTGAATGACTACTCCGTTTCAGTTAAATGAGTGCACTTCACCCCTCAATTCGAAATTCAGTTGTTATGTGTGTCAGCTTCGGGTACCTACATACCCGAAGGCTGTGGAAACCACACAGTCTTATACAACTTCAACTCCAAAAGCATGAGGCAGCTAGCATACAGTAGCTGAAAAGACAGGAGAGGTTGCCATTTTCCTAGCGATGACAAGGAAGTTGAATTGTTCATGTGAATTAGCAGCTGAAGACAAATACTCATGGGAAAGGTAGATTCACCAAATCTTAAAAAGCACAGCTGGTGTGCCTTTTTTACTATGTTACACTGCATTATCTAGCACAGTGTAAGAGCACAGGTTATTTTTACCTCATGAATGCAAGACTCAAGGAATTTACGTTTTTTTCCAGAAAAGATCACTAGGAAATGTGTCTGTGATCTAACCTCAGGTGTGGCCCCTCCATTCAGAATTCATCATGTTTCCCATTAAGACAAACCTCTCTTGACACTGTAATTTTACCTCCATTTTTAATCTACAGCTTGTGATTGAAACCTCTTCCCACACCTTGCAGAAGGTGCGTAACACCAGTTTTCCCACACGTTCCCCATGAAAAGTCATTTTGGGCTCTCCAGACAAAAATCTGCAGCACAATTCAGAACAGGCATGAAATAAATAACCAAAAGAACACTGCACTTACTTTACTATTTCTCTTCAGAGTTAGCACAGTAAAAATCTTGGCTTTCAGTTTACTTAAATGTAACACAGAGAACAGGCACTATGAAGAGAGGGAATAACCTCCACTTTTTCTAAACCACTGTTTCTTTAACAACAAACTTTTTTGCACAGATTTAATTTTGTGTCTTGCATAAGGTCAGTCTCTTCAGAAGATGGTTCAGCTTTTTCAGGACATATGGGGTAGATGTAAACACATAGGGACACATTCAGAGGGCCTATATTTTTACATGAAGTGTTTTCTGCTGGCCAGCTTCAGGCCTTTGGAGGCATCTCACCAGCATCTTGACTGAGACGCCTCAGTGCTTTCACCAGCATTATATATTCATGCTGAACTGCACTGCACTCAGTATAACGTGTCACCCCCAAAAAAGAGCACTAGGAAGTCCAGTGCAAATGCAGATCAGCAAAAACAGCCTCTTTGCAAGAGGGTAAGCTTTAAGCTCTCTCATGAATTCTATTTTCTCCGCTTTCTGGGGTAGCCCAGCCTTCCATTGACCTAGATAATGTAAAGATGATTATGTGTTTGAATTTCAAAAGAACAAGCAGTGGGCTGTTATCTTTAACTGCTGCACTCTAATAGGAATATACACACATGCATACAATTGTTGAGCTGTTTTTAGAACAGTAAATTATTTCATTTGAACAGTAATATCTACTTATTCACGTACATGTTTTAATCAGATTTCTAAAATCCTCAAGATATTTTTTTTCTTGAGTGTGGCTATTATTTATCAGTTTTCAGCTTCACTGTCTTCCTAGTACTACCCTTCAAAATAAAACAAAAACCAACCAGGCTATAACAACAACAAGCAAGAGAAAACAGTAATGCTGTTTATATTTGAAAGATCACTTTGAGGAAAAATTGAAATGCTGCCAAGACACTTCAGAAAAAATGAGTTATGCCACAAAAATAGAAAAACAGGATTTATGAAAGATATGTGATGCCCACAGTATTAGCACACTCCTTCATAGGGACAAACACGAAAAAGAAGAAATAGATTAAGTATGTTTTAATGATGGTGGCTTCAATCTATGCTAAAGCTTCATTAAAAGTGGTCTCTCCTGATCTTAATGTGTTAAAATGTCAGACTGTCACCCTGGTAGATGCAGTCTTAGTCATCAGAATGCCTTGTTGATATTGATTATATGGTTTTCATTTCAATTGACCAAAATTTTGGTTTCCAAAATAGTTCATGGGTCTTAAAAAATTATGATTCATTAAAATATCAATATTTTATGAAATTTCATTAGGTTTATTTAATAGAAAACTCAATTTTCATTTCATCATCTTGAATGTTGTGCATTTGTATGACAACAAAATCTCCCACAAAATTTGAAACACCGACAACAAATTAAAACACTTTGATGTGTAATTTTGCAAAATTATGCCATTATTTCTATCTGGATTCAAAACACATGGGAAAACATGAGAATTTCTCACAGGGGCTTTTGTTTTTTTTTTTTTTTTTTTTTAATAGAACACTGATATTTACAGAATAATACTAAGAAATAGGATTGAACTGAGACTTTTGGCATCCTGGTATCATTTTGGTAAGAGGAGTCTCAGCAGCAGTAAAGCTGCCTTCTCTGGAGAGAGCAAGTCTATGTATCTCCTAAGACTCCTGTCCACAGCATCATTACAGCAAGCTCTGATCCCTTCTGAAAACTTGCAATAAAGATGGCTTTACAGAGTGCCCAATCTGAGCAATTCCTCACAGATGGAAAGTACCAAATTCACAACCCTTGCGGAAGGAATGTCCTGCCTTGCAGATAGCCCTTCTCAGACAGCCTACAACTATGATGAACTCAGGCACTCCTGAAGGCACTGCCTGCACCCTCTCCTCATGTGGTTGCTCTAAACTCCAGTGTTTTATGACAGGTTGAGTACCCTGTCAGGCAGTTTTCCGTTTCACCCCATCTCTAAGAATAAGCATTATTACGGGGCTAGGTTTTACCATCATGAGATTGTGTCACGAGAAAGGTGGAAGCAAGCTTCAGTGGAAAAAAAAAAAACCCTCTGCACTCATAGAGAGGCAGAGTGGTATTTTTCAAAATCTATCTTTACAATGAAGTAACTGAACCTTCTTAAGCTATGCCTTCTCCTTTCCCTCTACTCCGCACACCCAGCTGGGGTCAGGTAGGGAAGCAATGTGACACTATGTATCTGCCTTCTGTCTACTCCTTCAAACTCTTCCTGACTCCTAACAAGTGCAGCTAAGACCCAGTAACCCCAATGTATCCATAAAGCTAAAAGAGGTGACTGCTTTTCCCATCCTGTAACAGCACTAGTCACTCTGCAGCCCTATGATATCATAGTCACATCATCCAAATACAGTAATTTTGCTGTGGTTCTAGGAAAATGAACCACTGTGCTAATTAGGGGATGATGCGCTAGGGGACCTGCTGCACCATTAGCACCAGTTCAATAGGATGCACTCTGACAGCGGAAAAGCTATGCCAGGACTCATCCCTCTCACTGTCTCACATGCCTCCAGCCAGCAACGATCACAAAACTTATTAAACTTTTGCCTTGTTAATAACTGTAAATGGTAGCTAGAAAAAAGCAAAAAGACCCGGAGAACAGTATGTGAATTCATTTTCAGCACACAGATGAGTACACAGTCTATCTTTGGATTTCATAAATTCTTCGATGAAGACAATCATGGGATTATCCGGAACAGCAGGATCTGCTGCGGGCATTCTGCAACGATCTCTACGCTGCTGAATAATCGGATGCTTTCTGGAAAACGAACAAACAAAAAATAATCATTATTAGATGCTGCCTGTGAGCTTTCACTCCCTACTTCGAGGAAACCGCCTTTATCCCCAGCCTACACCACGCGGGAAGCGCCTCCAAGTGGGTGCGATGACCTCCCTTCTTCGGCTAAAGTCCTGGCGGGCAAGAGGACCTTCCCACCGCCCCAGGCAGGCTGCCCGTGCTGCCCTGAAGGAACAGCGGGCACGGCCTCCCAGCAGGCTGGACCCCGAGGCACCGTCCGCATCCGCAAGCAACCGGATTCCCGCGCAGCAAGAGCGCGCCAGGCCCTGCTCTGTGGCCTCGCAGTCCCGCTCACTACCGACAAGCTACCGAAACAAGCCCGGGGGGATCCGCGAACGCAGGAAACCGAGGTGCCCTCCGCGTTCCTCCAGGGGTCCACGGCTCCGGCGCCGCTGCGTAGGGGAAAGCGGCCGTAGGAGGCGGACCCCCGCCGCCGCCCACCGCAGCTGCAGCGCGGCCGGCGCTCTACCGCACACCCGCGGCGGAGAAGCAACGAAAGGCGACGGAGCCCAGTCCGGTGGGAAGGCAGCGAGGGCGAAGAGAGCATCAGCACCGGCACCGGCCACCCAGCCCTGCTCCCGCCGGAGGGGCTGAGGCGGCCGCGGAGCGCCAGCGCCCCCTACCGCCCACCTCCCCGACCCGCGCGGAGCCCCGCAGCCTCAAGAACGAAGAAAACCACGGAGGAACCGCCACCACCGCCGCCCCCCCCCCCCACCACCGCAGCCCAGCACCGCACCCCCCCCCGGCTCGCGGCGGAAGCAGCCCCCCACGGCGGTACCGCCGCAGCCTCCCGGGCAGACGGGCGAGCCCCCGAGAGCGCGCTCGTCAGCCGCCCCCCGCGTCGGGGGTGTGTCAGCGTGCGGCAGGCGCGGGCGGGGGGGGGGGAGGGGGCGTGTGATGGAGGCGGTGGGCGGGGCGGCGGGCGGGGCGGCGCGGCGCCATTGGCCGGCGGCGGGAGTGATGTCACCCATATGAAACGCTGATAACTAGTTGGGCGAGGAGCCGCGAGTTTCGCAGAAGGGCGAGC
>JARCZZ010013907.1:8716-24296 GCA_030323915.1 Brotogeris chrysoptera
CTGAAGAGGCTCTAACTTTGTGCCAGCCAGATTGACTTGTTTTGTCTTAAAAAACACATAGCCGGGGGTGTCCTGTGGGCCTGGGAGACGAAGGAGAGCCGCTGCCTCTCAGCCTCCTCCCACCTGAACGAACCTGCTTGGGACATTTTAACGAAAACCGTATTTCTTTCCGCCGCATTTTTCTCTCCACCAACACCCCCTCAAAACCCTCGAAAGCACTGATTTGATTTGGGCTGCCTGATGGGTTCCTTTTCCCTCCTGATCCTTTTCCTACAGCCCAAACAGACTGGAAACCACAGAGAAAATAATCAAAGTGCAGCATGTTTTCCCACAGTAGGAATGCATGTTAGCACTCTCTCCCCGTCTCGATCCTCTGTTGGCGTGTGGGTATCCATGCAGGGATGCCTCCAGAGGCAGATGCACAGATGCAAGAAGGCTTTGGGTGTCCACAAACCCCCCGGACCTATGGACGTGGGCAGCCCACGTCCCCGGGGTGAGGATGCCTGCCTGGAGCTGAGCGTTTCGATGCAAACGCTGGGAGATACATGCAGGAATGGGCATAGAACCAATTTGTACCCGCTCACATCGGTGTATTTGGCTGCAGCCCCTGGGGTGATGCTAGCAAACCCATGGGTACAGCACCCATCAGTGCACGTGAGTGCTCCTTCCCCACTCAGCCCTAATAACTCATAGGCTTCGCCGCCGCCTGGCTGAGCCCCCCCTCCCCTCGCTGTGATGCTAGGGAAAACGGTGGAAAAGGGAAGGAAAGGCAAGATTTGGGGAAGGAGCGGCTGGAGGGGGGTAGCTGCAAGGGGAACGGGTGGCTCCGGGGGAGGTTTTCCAGCAGAAAATGGTTTTCCAACACTCCCCTCTCGCTGTAAAGCACATCCGTAACTCCTCCTGTCTGCGGAGCGGCTCCGCTCCCCCCGTCCCGGCTCCCGCAGCTGGGCGGCGTAGGTAGCTCCAGATAAGTGAAAGTGGTATTTTTATAGGCTGATAAAAGAGACTTATCTCGGCTTTCCCGAATCTGACAAAGATTCCCTAATTGGTCATTTGCCCACAGCAGCATCCCCAGACCAGGGCCCGGTGGACGCTATTTTCAGCCTCCAAAGGGGGTGTTGCGCCCCCGGCTCCCCGCTCGTCTGCTGCTCCCCGGGCTCTTCCTACATCTCCCGAGAGCCCAAGAGCGCTTCTCCTCCTGCCCGTTCACCCGCATACGCTGAAGATGGGGTGGATGGGGAGGCCCCCCCATCACTTATCAAGGGCTCTGCCACAGCCCCCTTTGCAACCCGGGGGGATCCTCCACCTGAATCGGCCTCGAGGGCGAGATTCCCAGCCGCATCTCCCCTGCAGGAATCAACCCCAAGGGACTGCTCACCGGGACGGCTCATCACCCTCCATGTGTTGGCTGAGAGCACCCATAAACTGCGTATTGGGTCTTTTTTGACACCAAATGTATTTTAACACTTGGAAACACCTTCCCCATCACACACAAATGCAGGTTTAAGTCAGGTGAAAACTCTCTGATACAGATGGATGAGTGGAGACACACAGAGTTCTGCACCAGGGCTGCCTCCTCCAACCCGCTGGGTGCTGAGATTAAATAGGCATTTAATCCCTGGGATTAAATACAAACAGCGAAGTGCAGTCACCCTTTCTCCCATATTTTCTCAGGGAGCTCAAGTCCCTCTATCACAAGCTACACCCATCTCACCACCATCCCCATCTCTGTTCTATGCACCAGCTGGGATTTTTTCTTCTCTCCAATATATTTTAGTCACCAGGCTACCAAAAAAGCCCCAAAGCACAGAGGAAACGCATGTCTGAACAGTCATCCCTTGCAGCCAGCTTGCATCACAAGCCTTGAAGCAAGCTGGGAAGTCACCCACTACACTTATTTCTCATTTTCCTTCTTTCTTTTCCTGGGGAAGGGGGAGGGGACTTGTGGATTAACGGCCCATCTGACCTACCAGTGGTGGATGCACATGAATCAAACACAATCAAAGGCCCCAGTGTCAGCATTAGCTTGACCTCTACAACTGGCTCGGAGCTCAGTAAGCAGTGAGGCCTGTTCTGGCCAGAACAGCATGAACCTTCCCCTGGGTTATTAATGCCTCCGAGGGCTCTGTGCAGCCAGGCTGAGCCCATCAGGTTGGGGTTACAGCCACCTCAACCACCCTGGGACGCAGGTCTGGTGGGGATGGACCTGGCTCTGTCTTGCTACAGCAAGACCAGCACAATGGTCATGCTTGGTTGTGTGAAAACAGGTCTCAGGGTTTTAAACCACCCACTCAAAATCATGGACAAGAGGAAGGGAGGTGGAGTTTTCTTTGGGGGGTGGTGGTGGTGTCTGTTTTCATTTGTGGTTTTGGTGTTTGGTTGTTTTTCCCTTGTGATCATGTCTTTTGCCTTTCCATGACTTTTTGGGAATGATTTCCCTTGATTGGCTTTGGAAGAAGATGTTTCACATCTTATCAGACCCTCTGCAGCCAGCAGAGCAGGGCAAAGCCAAGCCCCATGGGAACAGGCAAAGTCCCAGCCCCACCATGCTGTCATTTGAGACCCACATCCCATCCAATGTGCTCCATGCAGTGATTTGGGACCCACATTAGAGCTAATGTGCCTCAGACCTGGCCCCGAGGCTCAGCAGATGCTGAAGCATAGAGGAGCCAAGCTTTGTTAAAGTCCAAACAAATGCCTCATGGCATCTTTGGAAACAGGAGTGGCATCTGAGCACATTGAATACCTTCTTTCCTTCATGGAGAGGAACCAAGAAGAACACATCAGTTAGGTCCCAAATCAACTCACCAGCAGGAAAGCAGTTTGTCTGTAGGAGCTGGTTTTGATATGAGTATTTCAGAATATACCCTCTTTTCAGTGAACTTTTCCCTCACCCAAATCATCAGGATCATCACTGGCTCTGCAGGAGCAGTCCCCAAAGGGGATGCATGTGCTCCTATCAAAGCTTCAAGCCCACCCTCCATTTAAATGTAATTTCTAATAGAAATAGTGCAACCTCCTCTTCTCCCCGCCTAGTCCAACCTGGGCTATTTTTCTTTCTTTCATGCATGCTTTAACATTGACTTCTGCTTTTAACCAGCTCCTTCCAAATATATATATAAATACAATCCTTCTATTAAAAGAAGGCGCCAACACTCTCTCAGCTACATGTGGCTCTTCAACTCCAACAGCTTGGCTGTCATTAAACCTTGTTATTTCATTTTCTGCAACAACTGGATGAGTAAAGGCTTGTGTGGGAAGCACAAGCTGGGTAGAGGGCTGCTGGCTGGGAGGGCTGGCACCAGTGCATGGACCGCACTCCTGGCCACCCAGAGCAGATTCAGGGCCAGGAAGAATCATGAAGCTGGAGCTGCTTGAACTGATTGCCCTGCCTCATCAGTGCTGGTCATGCTGGAAACACCGCTGCTGCTCACTGCACTCCCTTTGCCAAAGCCTTTCTGCAACCCAATTTCAGAGGAGCAGCAGGAGTTTGGGTTCTAAACAGCAGCCACTGCCCAGATGGTTGTGAGCCATGAGCTGGAGAAGCTCCTCAGCACAGCCAGAACAGAGAGCTGGGATGGAGCAGGGAGGACAGGTCCACCCATGGCCAACACCATAGAGAGTTGAGAAGTCCCTCACTGGGGTCCTCCCTGCTCTGCAGCACCCATGGAACTGGAAATACTAGTTCCTTGCACGTATCACTGCTGTCACAACACAATCATAGGGCAAGATCAAGAGAGTGAGGTGGCCACTTCAATTTCAGTGGATGCAAATGCTTACATTTCTGACAGCTTTTTGAAACCCTGGGAGTAAGAGCTGTTGCGCATCCTGGTCAGTACCTTCTGAGCTGGTTTGGTGGTGTCTGTGCAGTCCCTAGTGCATAAGTGTCCTTATTACACCATGCAGTCTCAACACATTCCACACTGGCAGACAGTCTCAAGGCACTACTCTGGGGACTCCCATCATGTCAGCCCCGATCCCACCCTCCCAGTATAGCGTTATCTCAGGATCTCAAACGCCAGGAGCATGGATAAAGTCTAAGACCCCCAATTTTGGACCATTTGTTGAACAACTGTGGATCTATCTGTAAAATGGCGGAGTAGTTTGATGGCTTTCATGATGTCATTACCTAGTACTAAGGTCTTTGGTAGGACAAACTACTTTGAGATCCTGTGGCGGGCTCATCCACGGTGGAAATAGGGCACTCCAGCATCACACAACTTTGCAAAAGGATGTAAGAGAACAAGTGAGCCACTATTCATTCCCTCCCAGCCCCTCTCTTAATCCCATCCAGAGCATAGACCTGGCTACATTATAAGTCTAGAAACTCAGCATCCCTCTAATTTGGGTAAGTCTCACTGGCAAATGCTCTAAAATCCATCTGCTTCTACACACATGGTTAAACTGCAACCTAGATAACTCTCACTGCAATTGCTGCCGTAACCCAGAACAGAAAGTCAAATCAAAGGGTACAGAGATGGAAAATAGAGGAACAGGGAACTGCAGGAAACAGAAGCAAATTTGCCTTGAGAACAAGGCCTTCAGTATCTGTTAGTTGGATTTAAGTGGTACTTAGGACTTCTACAAGCCCTGTGCATCAGAGAGAGTTTAATAAGAGACAGAGAGTAGCTGCTTTGTGCTAAATCAGCCATGATGGATGCACCAACCCTGGGCAAGGTTCCTCAAGCCAGGACCTCGAGTAAACCCTCCAAAAAGCTTTGCCTTATTTGCAAAAGACTGAGATAGATTATAAGATATAAATCCAATATACCACAGCTGTACGGAGAGTGGTGAGAAAAGAACGGCAGCTCCACCTAAGTAATGCCTCTTTCCTCAAGAAGCCTGGGCTACCTATAGTGAGTCCTCCACGTAGCACCAGTCAGGTTGTGGTGGGATGGAGGTAGCTCACTCATCACAGCATTTCTGCGCAAAACTATAGCCTTCCATTTCTCCTTCTACGGGAAGTCCTTAGCACACATTTGGCGCAGTTTACAGGATGATGATGACAATGTGTTTCTCCTAAATAAAATCCATTTTTAAAGAGTACATGTGCAATTACTTTGGGTTTTGGCCTGTATTCAGGAAAGAATTTCCCCTCGGGTCAGATTTGGCAGGGACTGGTAAGGTTTTCTTGCTTTCCTCTGTAGGGTGGGCCATGGTCCACTTCCTAAGATCATCTGGACATTTTCACCTAACAATTTCCCTGCTACTGCTGGGACCTGGGACACTGGCAATGCCCTTGATCTCTCCTGCGTGTTCAAGTTTCTGTGGCTTTTGGTCTTTTGTACTAACGGTCTTAAATTTGTTATAGGGTGTTGGGAAGTGTTTTATGGCCTGCAGCGTATGTGGTGGATGTTCTGGGGACTCCTCTGGATTAAGCAGCTATTACATGGTCACCTGTAATTGTGAGTGCCTGTACGCGATGAGGCAGGTAGTCCCCTCCCTTATCTTCCAGTAGCAGGGCTCTGACGTCCAACTACAAGGCAATTACACCCCCAGTGTAGTCACATGTGATATCTCCCCTTGCTCTCATTTGAAGTGTGATGCATATAAACCAAGGTGATAGGGGATATTAGGATAATAAACAAGGTGGAAGTCCCAGGACTGGGAAATTATGAACCCCAGGTTCTGCTCCTGTCTTGCTACTAACCAGCTGTGCGGGATCCTTCCCTTGTTCACACTCTCTCAATTAGACAGTTAGACCATTCTGGTTGCCCCGGGCTCCCCCTAAAGTCAAAAGAAAGGTGTTTTATCTAGTCCCTATACCTCCCCACAACAGCAGGGGTGATTTCCCCCTACCCATCTGCTGATAACAGAGAAAACCTCAACAACTAGCTTAAACAAAGTATCTACTTTTTAGTTCTCATAGCCCTGATGAATACATGTGAAGAGCTTAGCACTGTAAGTCTGAACTCAGCTGAGCCTCCTACAGAGCAGGTAACCAGGACAGATTCATCAGTATTAAATACAAGACCTTTGAAACCAAACAAGGCATGAAGTGGTACAGCACAATGGCTCCCACTCTGTGACACAGGAGTATGTGTTTGGTATATGTTTCATCCCTGGTTATGTTCTTAAGTTCTCCATGCAGACAGAGAAGGACAGATGCTGCTGTTGCCTTGCTGGTTATTTCCAAGAGTGGAAGCTAACAGAAAAAAAGAGACATCCTGCATAGTAACTCAGTCCTCAATTGCTAAATTTCAGCCTGGGCAAACAAAATGCCTGTGGATGAGGAATACTTTATGGATGAGGCATCACCCTGAAGCTCAGACCAGCTTGATCTGAGTTCTTCTGCTATTTGCATCTCATCCACCTCTCAAGAACAGCAATGACTTTGTTTTAAGCACACCATGCTCCTTTATATCCCTATATCCCTACGTTTTCCCACCTAGAGAGGACACTGGATGATCTTAAGATCCTTTCCAACCCTAACCATTCTATGATTCTATAACACAGACAGCTTCAAGATCTCCTCTAGTAACACAAAACACCCGATGGACAGAATTGCTGGTGCAAAGCCATAGGTCTCACTCAAGATCAAAGGATTCTCTGTGCTCAAGTCCCTGGCCATGTCCTGAGCTCCATTTCTACAAACACGTTCTGCACAGCTGGGAAATCTGGTCCAGAACTGGCAACAGAAACACCCCCTCCTGCTACCAGATCCAATGTGCAGCACAGATATATTCCTCCTAATCCTTCAAAGAGAGAAAACAACCAAGCACACAAATGCCAAAACATTAACTACTCCCCAAATTACTCAGACTACTGCTAATCAGTATAAATTTACAGCAGCTGCACTACTGGAAGTGAGCTCAGGCTTCAGTAATTACCAGGGAACATAATTTTCTACAGTTCTTCTGAACGTATACAAATCTACAGGAACGTTTCAGTATACTAGCTAACTTCATCAACATTTCTAAGCCTTCTTTATTCTGCTCATACTGGGGTAACCATGAAGCTCACAGGCATGAAATCCACGAAAGCATTCCCTCTCAAAGACTCCTGTACACAGCAAGTTCAGCAATGTGTGTCCAAAGAACCACATAAGGGAGAGGGTGTGGAGCTCTCTAGCCTGGTTTCTTACACCTCGTTCATCAGCTCTTTACTGATCAGCACAGATCAATGTTGAGGGCTTTGGAGGTGTTCATCATGTTTGGATTGCGTTTCTCAGTTTCCTGGTGGAGTTACTGAGCAGTGATTTTCTGTGTACATTGTGAAGGGCTTGGTCTCAGCAGAATACAATGCAATGCAGTTTTCTGGCAGGACAAGCTCTAGATCTGTTTGTCACTGTTCCTTAGAAAGGTGATCTGGGTAACACCAACCCTGAGTACCAGCTTGAGTTTGCATCATCCTTTAGGTTCTGCTGTCACCTACCTGCATCAGCATCTATGAATCTCAGCAACAGCTTCTGCAGTAAGTAAAATATAACCATCAATCTAATACAGCATTGACTAGCAGAGCATTTTGTTATGTTGGGTCACCAGCTACTCCGATCAAGCAGACTTTCCTCCCTGAGTAATTCTCACACATTCAGATCCCACTTCCTGCTCCAGATCTGGAGATAAGATCATAAATAGCCTGTGTGTGCTTAAAGAATGGTTACTACAGTAACAGCAGGTAGGCAGACAGGTAGACAGACAGACAGACATGATGATAAGCCATACATCTGGCATGTAAGTATCATGGCAGTGGAATTACCATTCCCCAGCCAAGTTTCACGCTTTGGGGAGTTGTTTTGACATGCTGTCAATGCCGCACCAGAATAACCTGATTTATTTCCCTCCTTCTCTTTGAAAAGGCCTATTTGGTGCCATTTATTTTGCACTCACTTACTCGCCATCCTATCAGGAGGCGGGAGGTCAGCAGGGTCACTCCTAAGAGAGTATCACGTTCTGTGCAGAATAGAGAAAACGCTCTAAGTTAGCGGGAAGGGAAGAATTCATGCAGGGGCCTCCTTTCAGCCTCTGCTCTCCCACAGTGGGCTCATATACCTCTTCCCTTCCCACATCCTTGCTCTTCCTTTCAAATGGAAAAGCCAGTACCACTGTTGCTGTTATCCCACCAGCAGCAAGCCATCCCCCAAAGAGCCCGCTTCAGTTTTGCTTCATTTGCGCCTCGCCAAGCCTTGGCTGGGAATTCTCAGGTCTCCCATCTCAATCCATCCTCCCTGTATCGCATAATAAAATCCTTCAGGTTTTTTCTGTCTTTGCATATAAAATAGATGTCGAGTCCCAAGCGGCCGTAAGAGGAACTGAAGGCACAGCAGTAGACAGGAGAGGCACACTGCTTGTTTCAACAAGGATCAGCACAATGGACTAAGGTGGGTTTAGGCAGAAAGTACATGGCAAAACCCATATTGGCAGATGCACACTTGTAAACACAGTCCTCATGCCTGGTGTCCAATACACATTTCAGGTCTCACACTGGCTTTGTTCTGAGATAGCAAAGCTCATATCCCTCCAGGCCCACCTCAGCTACCCCAGACAGCTGCCTCTGGAAGCAATTGGTTGTGACAACAGGTCTGCTGCTGAGACACTCTGAACCCAGGAACCACTGCAGCAAAAGCGGACTTGATGATCAAAATGCAGTAAGTTCACAGATAGCACAAGCGAAAAACCATGAGTGGGTAAGGTGACCTTTTCCTTCTTCTGGAATGTGACATGGCTGGGCAAGGCTGGGCAAGAGAAATAGCGTCAGAGCCTGATAGATCCATCTGCAGTAAGAGGAGTAGCCCAGGGAAGCAGAGAGCACAGCCAACTGCCCAAGCCACTTGACTTCAGCAGCAGAGGCTCAGAACTGCTCGGTAGCAAGGCAGGATGTCCCTCCTTCTGAATGCAGTGTGTTTTATCACTGTCTGCTGCACACAACTCTCGTTTTGCACCCTTTGCTCGACAGTTACATCAGTCAGGAATGTTGCCTACACATCCTACAAGCACAATCAAAGCTCTAAAAGGGCAATTTTAACCCGAAACTCTTCAGTTGGCACCTTTGCTTTGTTTAGTTCATTAGTTGGGGAATATCTAAGCATAGTACCAGGGCGTGACTGGCCTGGGCATTAGATCATGGAATAACACAAGGTCTGTGTGCAGCTGAGAGCCAACACTTGACACCTGCCTTCCTTCTTCCATCTTTACAGCCTGGAACTTCTGCTGCTCCAGCCTACAGGCCTCCATTCAGTTCATCACCCTCACGCTTGATAGCTTCTGCCTGTCCTGATGTTTCCAAACACATGAACCCACTCCCCTGGTCTTCTCTACATAAAGGAATGATCATCGCACTCGCCATGTCGTGTGTGTCTCAGAAATCAGTAGAGCACTGGGAGAGTTATGGATGGTTGAAATAAGTGTAGACGCAAAGCATAGGCATCTATGTAAAGGTCTCCTTCCCCCCAGGCTGAGCCAGCAGCAAAGGAGGCAACCTTGTTGTCTCAAAAATACCATTAAAAGAAGGAAAAGCAGTCAACAGTCAAAAATAGAAATCAAATACTATTAGGAACAATAATAGCACCCCAGAAGTAGCAATCGAGGAACCCAGGATCATGATCTAAGGTAACATAAAAATAGCTGCAAGGTCCAAGGGAAAAGAGGGAGATATTTCTAGCATGCACACTGCAGAATTCCCTCTGGAAACACAGACTGGTTTGCTTCATTTCCTCTTCAGCTTTTGCTGAAATATCAAACAGCACAAAAGCCCCCTATTTGCACTGAGAATACAACTGTTGAGTGCATAAGCTCTCTCCACGTCGCATTAGGCACATTTCCATTCATCCACTAGCCTCTTTCGACTCCCATTCCTATTTTAAAAAGGAGAGAAATCTGAACTGAGGAGCTGGTTTTGACAGTCCTTTATTTGCAAATCTGCTTGTCTTTCAAAGGCATTTCAGCTAGGAAACTTCATCGAATGGGAAAACAAAGCTCTCACCAATTCCTGCATCTGTCTAAAGCAAGGACATCCCCAGAGGAGAAACTGAGCTTGTCAAGGAGGCTCTCTCCTCCTGTTCCCCACTGACATGCCCTCTTTTCCCTTTCCCACTATTCATCCTGAGCTCTTCCACATCCTTATTATTTAAAATCCAGCTGCTTTTCCAGTCTCTACTACCCAGACCTGTCTCCTCTTCCACTCACAGAGAACTTCTCCCAGAGCTGCATAAGGACCATTTCCTATTCCATGTGTTCCTCTTAAATTAATGTAGTAGCTAGAAACAAAACAAAAGGGGAGGAAGAATGGCAGATGGGCTTATAGAGGGGTTTTCAGGCTATAAACTGAGAGCAAAGTCTGAAAACCAATACTGTAAAACCAAAAAAGGCTGAGGGAGAAGAGGGCAGCCTTTCTCACCGATCCACAGACCAAGGAGCAGGAGGGGATGATGGTTATGTCATGGTAAGCATAGGCTGGTTAAGATCCCCCAAACAGGCTCTTGAAGACAGCACTTGAATAAATACTTCAGTACCCTTTTTAATTACTCTTCTTATTACTGTGCTTTAGTTACCTCAAATGGGGTGTGCAAAGGGATTACTAAATAACACTTTCCTTTGTTAACCTTTCTGTCTCCTTTTTGCTGCTCTGCCAAGATCTGAGACCCTTCAAACCAAACAGAAAATACATGAGTAAATAAAGCCTTTGTCAGCTCCACAAGGTGCTGAAACAAGAGCGGTGCAAAAAAGCTCACTCCTGTTAGCTTGATGGATAGGAGAGAACATCCCCAGAATTCCCATTACAGGATCTTTTATGGTGATATTGTGGGGCTGAGTTGCATGATCTTTCCATGTGTGATTCTGTAGGGTTTTCTGCAGCTCAGGGGTGATGTCCTGCTTCTTGCAGTATTACAGGGCTGATAAAACCCTCAAATGGACTGAGGGCACTGCTGCTAGCAGTGCTCAGACTATTTACCTTTGACCATTTGGGATCCACAGGAAACATCCTAGCAGTCTGAGCTGAGTTGCCTGGCTTGCTACCTTGTTTTAAGCCTTGCTGTCGTAAGCTGAGCTGTATAATCTAGGCAGCTGAAGCAGCATAGCTGGTGTTCAAAACATCTTTCTGTGACAACAAATACTGCTACAGGGACAACATGGCCTCAGGCATGGAAGGAGGTGGTGTCACAAGGTGACTCATGGCTGAGAAGTAGTCTTCAAGACCAACTTCCCCATTAAATTGCTGGTCTGTGGACAAGCAGCAGCAAGAATGGTCAAAAGGGTGACAGTATGAGCACGGACCAGCTCTTAAGTCATGCAATAACAGAAGGGACTGCTGGATATTTGCCTGTCCTCTTGCAAGATGACAACAGCTCCTGAGAACACAGCAGTGTGCTGGGTGCATGGTGTGTTTCAGCCCTCATGAGAAGACACCAGATCTCCACATGACCTCAGAGTAAGCTGGAAAGGCTCCTGCCATGAGGTCTCAGCCTCCTGGTAGCATCTCAACCTTCTTTACCCACCTCAATCTCCCATGCATTGTCGGGGCTGTAAGCCCCTGCTGCAGGGTGCACTGCTGGGGTGCTGGGAAAGCACCAAGACCAATTTATCCAGGGCTTTTCTCCCCCTCTTCACTTTGTACGTGCATCACAGCCCCCTTTCTTGCCTGTTTGCTCTTCCCTGCTGGGAGGGAAAGGGGAAAAAGGGAGTTTCAGTGCCCAAACCCCAAGGTCCTTCTGAGAGTTTCCTCCTGCCACAGAAAGTCCCTTCATCATTGCTAAGATTAACATAAAAGCAGCTGAGGTTAATATCAGAGAAGACAAGCTATAAACTGAGAATTACACTTTAGCCTAAATAAATCATCGCCTTTGAGGCCGGGTGGGAAGCCCTAGGACCCCCCGGGGGCTGGGAGCCAAGGGATGCGGTGTGCAGGGGGCTGAGTACTGAGGCGTCATCCAGTTTGTTGGGATCAATCTCCTTGGTGCTACCTAGGGGGAATCTGCCCTGCTTTTGTGGGACTCCTAGAGGGAAAACCTCCCCCCTACCCTGAGCTGCTTCCTCTCTCCCTGCGGGAAATGCCCCTCTAATGATTCCCCTGCCTCCCTGCTCTGCAGTTTGTCAGGCCGGCTGACTTCAAGTCCTCCTGCATCTGTTTCGCCTGGAGAGCCGCGCTCGCCTACGTTTTAATAAACCCTATAATTTACACATTTCCCTCATACCCTGTAATTTCACCACCCCAAGACGCGGCGAAGGGAGAAAGCGCAGAGCTGGGAGCCGCTCACGGGAAGCGCTGCCAGAGAATCAAGCAATAAGTAGAAGGCTTAAATCTGCAGCAGTAAAATAATCCAGGGGAGGGAGCCAACAATGACTGAAAAATAAACATCTCCCCCTTGCAAAAAGCCTGCAGCCAGCCCTGCTCCTCGCAGGCCAACGCTGCCAAGAGACCGGGTGCACTGGGAAACGCGCCTGGGGACTCCAGGAAAAGAAACAATAAATTGATGTGGGTTATATGGACCCCTTTTATAAGGCAACTGTTAGCGGTAACTAAGTTTAAATTTATACGTTCAATAAAGTCTCTTCCCTCCTCTTCCCCCTCCCCTTCACCCCCTTCCAAGTGCCAGAACCACTCAAGGAAGCCGCCACACGCTTCCCATTTGAAAATGTGTTATTTGACCATTTTTATTCTCTGCTTTTGTTCTCGGGGCTGCAGCCCCTCCAAAGGCAAGGGGGGCATTTCTGCGCCGAGATCAAAGCGGCGCTGTGTATACACACACTCGTGCAAATTATGTATTTGTGATCAAGTAACACAACATCAGGAAGAGCTAGGCGGGCATGTGGGAGAGTGAGATATTTACACAGGCCTGGCCAGAGGCAGAGGCATTATTTTAAGTGTTTTTTCGCTGGTGCCAAGTCATCTGTTCACATGTACGTGTGCACGCGTAAAGATGATGGAGAGACCAGCTTGCCAGAGCCAGGAAATTCAGCATGAACCCTTCCCTGCAATTCCCCAATATATTCCATCTGGATTTATGACACTCACCAAACCTGTGTGTCTCCCCCACTTGGCTTGTGTCTTGGTGATGGTGCGGTTCAGGGTCCCCGTGACAGCAAGACACGACTGTGCGTGAACAGGGACCACAACACAAGTCGGCTTCTCTCCCTTCCCCAGTGAGGCTTTATAGCCCACATAAAGGAATATATATATTTCCCCTATAAAGACATGGCTTAGCCAAAGGATCTCGGGTTCTTTAGCATCAGAGGGAATTCAAAGTTAATAACTAAATAAATAAGCAAAAAAGAGAAATCTGCACTCGGATGTGGACTCTCCAAATGGGAAACAAAAATGCTGTTGCTCGAGTTTTGGGGCAAAAAGGGTAAAAAGCAGAGGGAAAAGGGGGGGTAACTAAAGCTGAGGGATCTTCTGGGATCCCAAGCCCCCCGGCAGAGCCGCTGCCTGTCCTTTGGGTGTGGGGAGGACACCTCATCCCGGGACACCCCAGGGAAGCCAAGCATCGGGAAGAGGAGCAAGAGAAAAGCCAAGTCTGGCAGCGCGTTTACGATGTAAAAATCACGATAAAACTTACACTGAAACTATTTCAACCCCAAGCCAGGGCGGGGAGGGAAGGGGGAGGCTCGAATTGACTCGAAATGTCCTTTCCAGGCGGGTGAGTGCCAGAGAAGACGGCGGGAGGCTGGGTGCGTGGTGAAGGTCCCTCGGGGAATTTTGAAGCAGAAAGTCTCTCCTCTGCGCCAGCACAAAGCCTGGGAGGTGCAGACGCGGTGGAGCAGCTCCAAAATAAGGCGCAAAAGCACAGCGCCTCGGAGGACAGGGAAAAGGGGGGACCCCCCTCTCTAAACCCCACTGCGGGGAGAAGAAGGGGACCCCGACCCGCAGCGGCCCCGCCCGTAGGAAGGCCACACAGCCCCCGGCATTGCGGAGCATCCCCGGGCACACCGCATCCCCAGCCCGGCCGGCTGCGGGGCTTCTCCTCCCCCCACCTCTTCCCCCCTTCTCCTTCCACTCAATCTGCATTATTATTAGCAGTATTTTATCCTAGGAAAAACAAACGTCTCCCTCCCTTCCCACCACACACCGGGGGGGTAAAGGGTGGCAGGCCCAGATAACAAAGCAGCTGGTGTGGAACGAAGTTGTAAGGAAATAATTGATATGTAATAAGGCTGAGTGAATCTATCCCAAAGAAAATATTGCGTAAGCGGTTATGATTAAACATGCCCGGGCGAAAGGAGCTCTCATAAAGGAGTAATGGAGCTAAGGAAACAAATGATCATTGGGAATGTTAAACACAGAGGGGCATTTCATCACACAAACATAAATTCAGCTTGAAAGAGACTTGGGGTGGGGGGGGAAGAGAAGAAAAAAGCCCCCCTTTCCCCTCCGCCCCACATTACCCTCCGGCCGCCGTTTGAAGGCGCTGGCAGCGCGGTGGGGACCGCGGGAGACCCCGCCGATAAAGAAGGGCCCTATCCTGCCTCACAGCTTTAGACGCAGAGCAGATCCGAGCCTCCATCCATCCCTATACACACCTCCCCGGAGCGTGTGGCCGGGCTGCGGTCTCCCCTCCGTTTCCCCCCATCCCAGGGCTCCGAGACGCGGAGCAGGGCCGGATCCTTCCTCCCGCCGCCTGCGAGGAGCCGCAGCACCGTTCTCCTTCCCCCGTTGCTCGATATTCCCCCATCTACGAGGGGATTTCACCCTTCCACAAAGGGATATCCCCGAGCGGGCAGCGCATCCCGTAACCAAATCCCGGGACTTTCCCAAATTTTATTAACAAGCGACCAATAAACCTAACCAAACAAAAATAACGCCATGATATTACCCCAGATAAATGAAGCGGGGGGAGGAGAGAGAAGGAAATAACTCCTCAGAGCTTCCCCTCCTTTTTAACATCGCCCTTCTCCCCCGGGTAAATCCCATTCCCAAAGCCAGGGAGCGCGTTAGCACGGTGGGAAAGTTGCACCTCGTATTGAGGAGCCAAAGTCTCCGCTGCTTGACTTGTTCGGAGCTGGCGGCTTTACAAGGCAGCAACGTGCTCTTGGCTGAAACTCTTCCCACCAGGCGCAGGAATCCGGGCTCGGGAATTCTTTAGGAGGGAAATAATTTGCCGCCCCGGCTAATTTGGGGGGATTTTGGCTCAGGGGACCCGGCCCAAGCAAAGCCGGGACCAGCTCCGCTCCCCTCTGGCTGCAAACCAGGCGGCGTGCCGGCTTGTTAGTGAGCATTTTAACCAATTTAAATCACGGTTCCTATTCCTCTCCCCCCCTTCTAAAACCACCTGAGGTGGGGGTTTGCACCCACTAAGGGCTGCAGGACCAGCCCTGCTATTACCCCAAACCCGGGCTGTTTGTGGGGCTGCAAGAGCTTGTTTTCGTTTGAATTAAATCCGTAGAGAAGGGGGAGAGAAAAGGAGAGAGGAGGGAGATATTTGTGTAACAACTTGAAATAATTTACCCCAGAAAAAGGAAATCTGGGCAAGAGTTTATCAGGCAGTTCCCTTTGCCAGCATGTTTAAAATGTATAAGTAATTTTAAAGTGTGTCTTCACTTAATATATTTTCCCCTTTCTCCTTCAGATGACAAGGAAGACCAGTGATTGCAAGATGTCTACAGATAGCGCCCTTTAAGAGTTTCCACATTGTATGGTTGGGGGG
>JARCZZ010013909.1:0-12900 GCA_030323915.1 Brotogeris chrysoptera
TGGATTGCCCAGTGTCATGGGCTCAGCAAGTTGTGAATGCTCCATCGCTGGCTGTGTTCAAGGCTGGGTTGGACATAGCCTTGGGTGACATGGTTTTGCGGGAGGCGTCCCTGTCCATGGCAGGGGGGGTTGGAACTAGATGATCTTAAGGTCCTTTCCAACCCTAAATATTCTATGATTCTATGATTCTACGATATGCTGTGTCACTAGTCCAACCCTATGCCAGCAAAAAACCGGTCTCAAAATTACATTTACAGTCTTTTCTCTACACTTGGCTTTAATTTGAGAATCTTATCTAAGTATTTTTATTGTTTTATTGATCAGGAATTTTCAGTAAGCCTTCTCTGTCTCCTTTTCACGTGACCCTGCTTGGCATTGCTCCCTCAATTATTCATAGACCTGTCATTATAATATCTTCTAACTTTTATTTGGCCAAAATGATGTATTTAACTCTTTAAATCTTTTATTATATTATTATTTTTTTCAGAACTCAGTACTTGAAGTTTTCCAATCAATGACTGTATTGTAAATCTCTCCTTCCTTTTGTTCAGACAAAAAATTTAGTCAGAAACTATCTGAAAGTGCTGTTACAGATATTTCCCTGCTCGAATCTGGTATAATAGAGATCAGAATCCTGCAGTGTGACAGAAAGAAATGAAAATATTGTGAATGACATCTGGATGATGATATGCAAAGTTTTGCAGATCATTAGTAACACTACTTTCTAAAGTAAAAAAAAAATAAAAATCAGAGGTTTAATCAAAGATAAAATAAGTATTTTTCTTTTTTTTTTTTATTTCAAACTCTCATTCTACTCACTGCTCTACATACCAAATTTGTTGTGATTTAGTAGGTTAGTGCTTAACTGAAATCAGTGGAATTAAGCAGTGCTTATTAACCTTACATTCTGTTATAAATTGTTGAATTTTCTTCGATAGAAGGTTAACTTAATGATTTCTTTATTAATGCTAAAAGGATGCTAAAGGATTTATTGAACTATTTCTTTGATCTCATAACTAGTACTTTAAAGACTTGTAAAACTAACTCTGTAAATGGCCCAATCTGCTCTCTGAATTCTTTAAGATGATACTTGATAGTTCTGATTTTGATTTTAACTGTCTAGTTATACAATTTGGCCACGTTAATTGTTTCATGTATATAACATTTAAAAGCCACATTCTTTGCCATGATTGCATGTTTTATAATTTTTTCTGTATGTTCTGGATTTCCTATGAACCATTAATGAAAAAAACTATGTACGAAATGCATCAATAAAAAACGAAGTGTCAAACTCAAAACTCATGCTAGCAACAGTCCATTTGCCTGAAGCACAGTTACAGATTATGGAACAGATAGCACAGAAGTCCAATGTCACACACTATTCTTTAAACTTCAATTTAATGGAAACTAAACAAGAAGAGAGAAAAAAAATCTTAATTTTTAATTTTAGACACTAAGAAAATTCCACTTGTGTTCTGAGATCCAGTCAAAGGAAATCTCTGGGTATGTTGATCATCCTCTGCTTCCCCCCAGGTTTTATAGGTGGTAGGGTTTTATAAATTATTTTATTCAATAACTATATACAGTAAATATGTATAGAAATAAAACAAAAGCAATGTAATATGTATTAACTTTTAATGTAAGTTACAACTTTGTTAATATCTGAGGTAGCATGAAAACTAAGAATGTTTTAGAGATGGTATACTTAAGTTTAATTATAGCTTTCAAACTTGTTTTATTTTGTTCCTGAGCTTTTCCTCCTTTGCGTTGATTCAATCATGCAAGAAAAAAATTAATCAGTCACAGCTATAAACATACAAATGTCAGTTTCTACTGCTTCACAGAAGTGTAATAAAATAAGTATCAGTAAGAGATGTTGATACAAGGCTTTAGAATTCAAAATATCTATTAGGGTCTTGTACAGCTCTTCTCAGTATGGTATTTTAACATCTGAGACATCTGGTGCTTTATCAGGTTCTATAAAATATTCCTAAAGAGATCCTCAAAGGAGAGAATGCCTTCACTGTAAAAATGCTTTATAGACTCAAGTTCCTGGCCCCTGCCTGTCAACATCAATAATAGCACCAGTTTTCATCTGAACTAAAAAAATGTAAAATGCAATTAATCATTTCCTTCACATTAAATGAATAGTTTATGCATTCACAAATTTTCTTTAAACGTTCAAGCTAACGATGATGAGCAAATACAATTTTATCTTTAGGATTTGACTTATAGCTAAAAGCGTAAAGAAATTCAAAATCAAACAGCATCAAAATCCTTCATTCCATCCATGTCACCCATATTATTCCCCCAGTCAGAATTTGAAATGTGAGCCATATCCAGATAGAAGAGTCATATTGTGTTAAGTTCCTGTATGTTACACAGTATTAACAGTGCAATAGGCATGAAACATCAAAGAAATAGTATTTCTGCTGAAAGTTGATGCAATTTTCATTTGATGGTAAGAAGTGAAATGAATTTTAACCTGTTACTATGCAGCTTATTGATACTTCCAGGTTATTAATACTCTGAAAAAATGAATTACATTGTTATGTACATTTGAGTACAATTATAATGTGCTTCAGCTCCAGTGGGAATGATGAAACTTCCTAAAAATAATAATATAATTTCCTTTTCTTTCTTCACCATCCCTTCTCTGTCAGTGTGCCATTATGTTAAGAGAACTTCAGGTACTTGAGCTCAGTATAAGTGAAACAAATTAATGAAACTTTACCACACTGGGGGATTTGAACCTATTTCAGTCCATTGAATTATTAAGCAACTCATATGTCTAGTATTTTGGAAAGAGACTTTTGGTTAAAAACTCTATAGAAAGGTGGATTTAGTAAACTTTAATTCATGAAAGCTTACTAAGTGCGTTAGTGATTGAGAGTTATAAAAATTTTGTAGAATCAAGGAGGTTGGAAAACACTTTTAAGATCAAGTCCAACCAATTTCTCAGGACTGTCAACTAAACCATATCACTGAGGGCCTCATCTATACATTTTCTGAACACTTCCAGGGATGGTGATTCCACCACTTTCCTCGGAAGCCTGTTCCAATACCTTACGACCTTATTGATGAAGAAATTTTTCCTAATATCCAATCTAAACCTACCCTGGTGAAGATTGAGGCCATTATGTCTTGTCTTATCACTTGTTACCTGGGAGGATAGACCAACCCCCACCTCACTATAGACCAGCCTCACCACCTCACACGTTTCAGGTAGCTGTACTGAGCGATAAGGTCCCCCCTTGAGCCTTCTTTTCTCCAGACTAAACAACCCCAGTTCCCTCATCCATTCCTCACAAGACATTTTCCAGACCCTTCACCAGCTTTGTTGCTGTTTTCTGGACCTGCTCCAGCATCCCAGTGTATTTCTTGTAGTGAGGGGCCCAGAACTGAACACAGGATTTGAGGTGCGGCTTCACCAGGCCCAGTACCGGGGAATGATCACTGCTCTGGCCCTGCTGGCTATGCTATTTCTGTCACAGGCCAGGATGCAGTCGATCTTCTTGACTGCCTGGGCACAAGCTGGATCATGTTCAGCAGCCATCAGTGAGCACCCCCAGGTCCTTCCTGCTGAGCAGCTTTCCACCCGTTCTTCCCCAAACCTGTAGTGTTGCAAGGGGCTGTTTTGGTCCAGGTGCAGGACCCAGCACTTTGTCTTGTTGAATCTCATACCATTGGCCATCTCAGCCAATATATCCAGCCTGTCCAGACTCCTCTGCAGAGCCTTCCTATCCTTCAACAGATCAACAATCCCAGCCAATTTGGTGCTGTCTGCAAATTTACTGAAGGTGTGCTCGGTCTGGTCATCCAGGTCATCAATGAAGATGTTAGACACAGAGCCCTGAGGAACACCACTAGTGATTGGTCACCAAATAGATGGAATACTGTTTACCACCTCTTTGGGCTCAGCCATCCAACAAGTTTCCTACCCAGAGACGAATCCACCTACCTAGGCCATGAGCAGTCAATTTCTCCAGGAGAATGCTATAGCAGACAGTGCAAAATGCTTTTCTAAGTTCAAATAGACAATGTCCACAGCCTTCCCCTCATCAGCCAGGCAGGTCACTTTATCATAGAAGGAGATCAGGTTAGTTTAGCAGGATCATCAGCCTTCATCAACCCATGCTGACTTGGCCTGATCCTTCCAGTTTCCACACGTGCTTCATGATCTCACTTAGGATTATCTGCACTATGACCTTCCCCAGCACAGAGCTGTAGGCCTGTAGTTTCCAGGGTCTTCCTTCCTGCCATTTTTTGTAGGGAGACATCACTTTGGCCAACCTCCAACCCTCTGGGACCTGCCCACTAGACAAGGACTGCTGATAGGTGATGCAGAGTGGCTTAGCAAGCTCCACTGCCAGCTCCTTCAGCACTCTTGGAACTATCACTTCAGCACTCTATCCAACATCATAAACTTATATACATCTAAGTGCAGCAGGAGGTTGCTAAGCCTTTCTTCCCGAATTATGGGGACTTCAATCAGCTCCCCAGCTCTGCCATCCAGCTCAGGGAACTGAGTACCCTGAGGATTGCTGGTGTGACTGTTGAAAACTGAGGCAAAGGCATCATTAAGTACCTCAGCATTTTCCTCATCCTCAGTCACTAGGTATCCCCCCATATCCAGTAGAAGACAGATGTTCTCCTTGGCCCTCCTTTTATTGCTAATATATTTGTAAAAGTACTTCTAATTATCTTTTTTTGGCAGCGGCCAGATTTAGTTCAATCTGTGCCTTCTTCTTTCAAACTTTCTCTCTACATAACCTAACAACATCCTTGTATTTTTCATGTGGTGACTGTCCCTTCTTCCAAAGGTGATAAATTCTCTTTTTTTTCCTGAGTTCAAGCAGTATCACCCTGTTGAGCCAGGCTGGTCTCTTCCCCACCAATTTGTTTTTTGGTACATAAGGGCTGCCTGCTCCTGCACCTTAAGGATTTCATTCTTGAGTAGTGTCCAGTCTTCCTGAACTCCTTTATCCGTTAGTAATATTTTCCAAGGAATTCTGCCAACCAGTGTCTTAAACAGGCCAAACATTAGTTAAATATAAATATGTTTATACTTATTATGTGGGATATGAGTTTATATAACACATGAATGTATAGATCCGTGTATGTTTTCCTAGGCTGACGTAATATACAGGTACACATATATGCAGAAAAAAGAGGGAGAAAGATGAGATGACTATTAATATGGATATGGGGTTTTTTTGATGCAATGTGGATGGCTATTGCTAAGCAAGATTGTAGCCAACTGTTCAGAAAACTGATATGTAGGAACAAAAGGTATAATTTAGAAATTTTTTCATGAGGATGGGCATGTATACTGGTAGATAGCTGAGGATAAAATAATGAATTCCTGCATCTGTTTCCTAGTAGCCATTGAGCAACACCAATGGAAATGAACATTAAGAATCTGTTGATGTTCATATCACCTTTAGGTAGTCTTGGCTACACTTAACTAGTCAATGAGTACACCCAACAACTGATAAAAGCCTATTGATATTATTATTGATAGTGGTAGCTCTTCAGAAATGTAGATTTTATACACCTCCAAATAAATGATGTCGAGGCCACTAGAACACACAATAATCTCTTGAAACTAACACATTAATTCACATTCAGATGCTTTCCTTCCTTCTCCAGAGAGACCCCAGTTAAGCAGTTTCATACTCTTTTAAACTTTATTGACATCTTTATTTGGTATACTATACAGTTTCAACACAATCTGGGAAATTTCTGATAATGTTGGATAAAACCAAAGCTCATAAAAATGTTTTAATTTGTAGGTAAATGTTAATAAAACCACTTCTGTCTTTGGTGAATTCTCTGTGGAGTTGGCTTTGATGATCTCTCAGTAGATTTAGTAGATTTGCTCCTTTAAATTTGGAGATTGACAAAGACTCACATTTTAATATTCGTGTCCAAGAGCTCCATTAACAAATTCTTTCATAGTTTTCCTCCTCCTCTCATGGTTGTTTCCTTTCTTGTGTTTTTTTTTTTTGTTTGTTTGTTGGTTTTGGGTTTTTTTTTTATTGTTTTTTTTTTTTTTGGTTAGAGACTTATGTGGTTGTTGCAGGTTTTTTAACAGTAAAACATAAATGCAGCAATATTTAAGTTTGTAGTGTCATCAGTATTTGATGTAATTTTAGTTTCTTGGCTTAAAGTGTATAAAAGAAAAGGTATTTCACTCTAGCAAGCCAACAATGGGATTTCCAGAAAATGGACTTCTATTTAGTAAGCCGTATGACAGAAATGATACTGATGAACAAAGACACAGTCTGAACAATTCTGTTGATGATATATTTTCTACCAACTAAATTTAACTGACACCTGTCAATACATTTCACTGTTGCAGAGTTCTGTAAGACATATTTAGACTTCAGGATGGCATATATGCTCTTTCTCTCTCCCTATGTCACTCCCCGTCTTATTGCCGTAAATAGTTTGAGCATTCTTATCTAAGGTTGAGCTGAAAGTAAGAACCCACATCCAAGTAGCCCAAACACTACTCAAACAAGTTATCCTGTTATGTTAGACAAACATCTAACAAGGACAACTTAAGTAACAAGTAATTCATGCTTGAAGTCAGCTGAGTCATGTGAGGAAAATATTTAATGCTTGCTGTCTGCCCTGCAGCAGTTACATTTTGATTTCTGGGTACAACTCACTATGTTGCTTATCCTGGGTATAGCCTCAAGTCATCTAAGACCCAGATCAGAAACAGAGCTAGTATCAAACTCTCCAGAACAGACAGAATTTTTTTCAGTACAAGACTATGATTTCTATATGACCTACTTCACTGTGTTTGGAAAGGCTGTATGAAATATGGCCATTAGAGGACCTGAATTTGACATTTTTCAATTGCTCCACAGCGATCTTCAATCAACCTAAACCAAGGCAGCCATTGCAAAGTATAATTCTGTCCATAATTGTCTTCACCTGCTCATCAGGGCTTCCTTGCTATTTGCTTGTGTTACCGTTACTTATTTTAAGCTATAGTACGAATCACATATAAGAAAAAAATACATGCCAGGCTATATGACCACTGTAGCTGTCAAAAAACTCAAAGGGGAACATGCATATAGGTATGAAAAGAAGACTTGAGGTAAGTGTACGACTTTCATTGTGCATAATCCACTTCAAAAGTGGGCCATCACGATCTTCTATTCATATCTTTTCCAGTCCCTGCTTAGTACCACATACAACATGTAAGTAGCTGGAGAATGAGCTGGATCAGAAAGGTGAGCCAAACAAAGAGACACAAAGAATTAAGAAGGGCAGGATCATATGAGGAGAGATGACAGAAAGGAGAGCAAAACCACCTGTGTTAGTAGCAGTCTTCAATTAGATTAGATTAAACATAACATAAAACTTCCTCCTTTGATCAATCTGAAATGATTGTGAAGCCTCAAGGCTAAAAGTTTGATTATGTCTTGATTCAAAGCTTCTTTGAATTAAATTCAGCTGTGAAGACAGTAGTTGTAATGGATTTAATTTATTTCCTATTAACACAATTTGAGCACCAACAGAAGGTGTCAGTTAAGCTACCAATAATGCACATAGTCTCAGGTGGTAGCAAGCAACAGAAAGGCAGCAAATACAGAAAGGTGCTGAAAATGGAGGTGGAATAAATGCTTTTTGACCATTGATTCCTAAAAGTTCTGACTTGGCGGTCTCTGTTGTTTAATATAGCCTGAAGTTCTAAGGTATAAGACTTTTTCCCAGTATTTTTCTGGCCACCAAGATGTGGTGAGAGTGAGTTTTAAAGTTCAATTTGAGTGTACTGCCTTCTAGTTTAAATGAATGTCTCCTGATTCCTAATGACAGGATATGGAGAACAGGTATTCCCGATCACCTGGGGTTTATTGCTTGTGTCTTTGTTTATGCTTTTATCATATAAACTACTTCTTACCTCCTTCCTAACATATAAGTTCCAGGGCTTTCCCCATTCTGCTCATATGAGACGTTTTCCTGTATTCCACTTTTGTCATACATCAATGATGAAATACTTTTCTTGAAATGGGATTGACAGTGGTAACTGAAGTATTCAGCATCAAAATATAGCACTGACTTTCTTGAAGGGATTACAGTATTTCATTATGCACTGATGTATTACTACACAAGTTATACTTATGTATTACTTTTCCTAATGTATCATTACGATAAAAAGTATCTTTAAATGTAAATGCAGATTTAGCAAAGTTCTTTATTGAATCATCTACAGCATAAACTCATCCATTTCCAGTAAGGTTATCTCCGTAGACTCCATTGCACTTCAGATCTGTATTTTGGTTGGCAGACAAGTAATTCACAACATCTGGTGAAAATCTGTAGTAGTGATTGATAATGATGAGAGTTTAATGACATTTTTAATAAAAAAAAAAATCACATTCAACATAGACAGCAGAGGTTTCAAACAAGCTATTGAATGTAGCTAAAAAAAAAAAAAGTTTCAAATTATGTAGTATATACACCATGTAATACATGGAAATTACATGCATTCTTCCAGTGCTGGAATGTGAAATCAATCCTTTTGTCAAGTGCTCCTATTGTAGACTGCCATGTTGGAGACCTACATTCAACAAAGGACACGAAGGGTTGGGCACTTAGCTTTCAGGGAGAGGAGACTTCTGTCTTTCAATAATTCTCCTCAGTTGCAGGCAACAAATGAGCTCCTGCAGGTAAGAAACTTCAAAAAAGCTTCTGAAAGCCCTTTTGATAAAGTCTCGTATCTGAGGTTACTGACAATACCTAAGGTGTGGGACTCATGTAACAAGCGTAAATCTGACTTGGGAAATTAAAAACAAAGAGTACGAAACAAAGAAAAAAGTAGCAGTAGTTTGAAAAGAATGGCATTATAGTCAGAAGGAGTAAATAATGAGGAACAATTCAGTATGATACACGAAGACTTGGATGATTTAAATGCTAAAAGATGAAAGCTAGTTCAAAGCAGCTAAATAGAGAGCAGTGATGGGTTCCTAGGGAAAAAAAGGATATCAAACAATTAGGTGTGTCATTAAATATAAGAAATCAAAAGGTAAAAAGAGTCTAAAAGATAATTCTGTGTGCAGCATTAAATATGAATGATAAGTAATAAGATGAGAAAAGAAAAATCTATGTCTAACATTAAAAACAAAGGAACATTACCAACTATGCCTAAGTAGGGCAAAAAGGAGTTGGGTACAATTTATTAATATAAACAAAATCTAGAAGAAAGAGACTAACTAAGAAGTGAATAACAGAAAAAGGATCCACTCTGTTAAAAAATCTAAAAGTTCTTTCGCTCCTAGGAGATAGGAGTGCAACAAAGATACATACTTCTTACATTGTACAGTTAAAAGCTCTGCTAGTCTGTAGCTTTTGCTTACTGTAACTAATGGCTCAGCTGAGTGATCACTGAACATTGTGCCTAGAGCCTGCTTTCCCCATGTACTTATTTAGAGGAGACATTTGAGGCCCATGTGATGATTCATTACAAAAAGACAAAGCAAAAGAGACTGGATTTGCAAAAGTACTTGAGTCACCAAAACTTATAGATTAGAAGCATCCCAAAATCTCAAAATCAGATGTCACAAAAAAACCCTAAAATCTGCACCATATGCAATGCTAACAGAATTCTAATTAGCGCTATGAGTTCTAATGTATGGAGTGCATTAATAATAAGACTCACCAGTGTTAAATCCTGCTACTATAATATGACAAACAGTATTAAGAAACTGACAATTTTTTTCTCTTCTTCAACATGGGTAGTCTACATTCCCATTAAGAGAATAACAGTGTCATAGTTGACTTCCTAGGTTCCTAGGTTCTTCTTTTTTGTGGTGTTGAGCGCATGTGAGTTTGTCCATGACAAATCTTTCTTGGCATATCATTCCTGATATTACTATAAAAAAATTACTCAGGATTTTGACAAAAATGATGGGTGATTTAGAGAAGCAGTGATTTTTGTTGTTTGTTTTGTACTTTTGGTTTTTTATTATTTTTTCTCTTTGTAAAGCAGAAATACAGAGCACACGTTAAAAATCTAAACATTCTAAGGAAATTCAGTAGCTGAATTACTGACAGAAGTAACCTTTAGGGATATGATAACTGCATGAACTACTGCTATCTCTCTATCTAGCTTCTGGTTTAGTCCATTTTTATATACCACTTACTAAAAGGAACACTGGAGCTCAGAAACTGTGATTTATTCCATTTTTCTGGAGCCAGGAGGTTTCACTGCAGCTTTAGTTTAGTGCTTTAGTTCAGTGTAGCAATCTCTGTGCGACTTCCAGTGGTCATCTTTCAGCACCCTTAGTCCAGGTTACTGTGCAAAGTTATGCTTCAGTGTACGCCTGTATTGATAGTTCAATCTAGCTTGGCAAGGTTTTAATGAGTGTAGTGAAAGTAGCACTGTTAACTGTAGTATTATATGTTGCCCCAGTCAAAAGTGTGGGAGTATTTTTAATTCAATCTGAACATAACATATGAATTGCTTATAGCACACAAAGTTAAATGTTTTTCTTTAGAAGGAAAAAACCCAACCAAACTATTCTTTTAAATTAAAAAGAAAACAAAAACCCTCCACCTTCCCCTTCCCAAAAATAACTTTTCAGAATTATTTAACTGCTAAAGTTGAAATTTTCAATGGTAAAGAATTAAGAATTAACATTATTTGGGGTGGGCCTGGGGAGATTGCTTTTCATTTGTCTTCTTTTTCTTTTAAATCTGAAAGGACTATAAATCAATAAAAAAATATCTGCCGTGCAATATGTTTAACAACCTCACTAAAGTCTCGCCCTTACTAGGTCTAAGTATTGAAGTTAGAAAAAGCCTAATATGAAGATGACATGCAGGCAAAATATCTTGCACAAGCACAAGGTGTAAGGAAAGAATAACAAGCTGCTAAGGTGTCTGAGTAGTGCTCTTGACAACACCTCCATCTTTCAAGAGTAAATGTAGATTAAGGAGAGTGGTAGTTGGTCTCCAGTTCCATCTTGGACTGGTTTCGACCACCCAATTTCCTGCTGCTCTGTGATACAGTAGAATTGTAGTGTACTGTGGAAATGAGACAGAAGCTCTAAGATACACTAAAAATAAGATTTTACTTTTGTTTTATAAAAAAATCGTTTTAGCAGATCATTTTAGCTCGGTTCTGTAGTGAAAGGGGAGCAGATGAAGGTAAAAAAGAAAAAGCAGGTGTTCACAAAACCCAGTTCTCTAGGACTGTACTACCTCTCTATGTTGTCCTATGCATAGGCTCATACAGAGCTGTGATCCGTTAAAAGTCTAGAAGAAGGGACCCAACAAGTATACTGCATAACAAGCAACAGCGTACTAGACACTTTAGAACCCTGAAAATGAGGACTTCGTGGGATGAAAACAAAATGTTACAATACCAGAAATAAAGAAGAGATAGTATTTTTTTAGCAGATACAGAGTAGAGCCTGAGTCGTACCTTTGGGCAATTAACACCTTCGTATGCATAGCACAGACCAGAATGGTTTGAAGTCCAGACATCTTTAGTCTGAACAGTGCTGAAGCCTCTGCCTGTATCAAGGGTAGCAAATTAAACTGTACAATATCATCTAATTGTTGGCATGGTGCCTGGCACAGTTTTTTGTACTAGCCAATTAGCATTTCCTATTGAATGCATATACTTCATTTATACTATCCAATCATGTTCACAAACTTCTACTACCCATCGTACCCTTACAAACAAATTGACCTCACTACTTGCTATAAGACTAACTATGGTTATTATATCTTGCTCATACAGGTCTCACAAACATGATTTTCTTAGCCTGATCATCTTGGTGGTATCAAATATCAATACAAATTATGTCTTATATCCTTGGAAAACATTCTGATGTTCTTTTTAGCATAAAAAAGACATAGCTGACTCACAGAAATCGCCTGTAAAAATTCAGTTTAGCAAAAATCTTTTTAATGTGCTGTTTTCTTTGACATTTATGTCACAAAAGTATAAAATAAGATGCTGAAGACCAATACCTGCTGCTCTTTCATTTCACACTTTAGAATACCTTTTCTTTCAAAATGACTGAGCTTCACATAAACGGCAGTTGTAATTCCAGGTCTATATAAACTCCCTGAGACCTATTTAAAATCCCTTAAAAAGATAGTATTCACCTGCTTTAAAGGTTCAGTACATTCCAAGTCATCTTCATATTTACATAACAATAATTTTATCGTTTCAGTAGACAGAAATGTCATCATTCTTTTTGCTACCTCTCAGCAAAAATGTACTGCTTCTCTTCCTACTCCTTCTAGGTTTTTCTTAGTCTTTCTGAAATTACACAGTTGCTCTACATCATAAGCAATGATGTGCTGATTTCTTTTTTTTTTTTTTTTTGTCTCAGAGAACACATATTTTCTAATTTTCTATTAGTAACTTGTATTTTGAGAGATGATCTTTCTTCTCCAGATAATGGGTAAAAGGAGCTGATAATTATATGTAGTCCTGCCTAATATCTGTCCTAAAGTTAAATTAATCATTATATTCTCTGTGAATGAACATGAAACCTCTCTGACTTCAAAAGACATCTACTAAGTCTAGCAGATTCAAATGTAATCATCCAGATGTGATCTAGCACTTTAGGAAAATCTAAAGAGCCCTAGATCACTTTCATGTTGTTCTCACCATTTTCTCAGAGATACAGATGTAATTCCTTGTTCTACTGTTTGTATTTTGTATCAAAATCTAGTTTATTAACATGACAAAAAGTTTAATGCAGTATGGATAACCTCTTCAGTATTTTCAGAGAACAAGAGGAAATGAGAATGAGTGTCCTGGTTTAAGCCCCCCACCCACACAGTTTTCTCGCTCACTCACTCCCCTCTTTCTTCCCCCAGTCCTGGGGGACTGGAGAAGAGAAGCAAAAGAATGCAACT
>JARCZZ010013909.1:17017-30046 GCA_030323915.1 Brotogeris chrysoptera
GAGCAGTTGTATTCTCTTTCCTTGTATTTCTCTTGTATTATTAGTGGTGGTAGCAGTAGTGATTTGTGTTATACCTTGGTTACTAAACTGTTCTTATCTCAACCTGTGCGAGCTGTATTTTTTTCAATTCTCCTACCCATTCCCCCAGGACTGGGGAAAGAAAAAGAGGGGAGTGAGTGAGTGAGTAAAACTTTGTGAGTTTTAGAGGCTTAAACCATGACAAATGTTTACAAATTTCAGGTAAGAATATTCACTGCATGTGTTTAAAGACAATAGTTTTCACCTGTATGGAGTGAAATTTATTTTCTGAGGAAAATTCACGAGATGAAATGTCACCTTCAGAAAGCTTGTGAGAAACGACCTGTGGGGGTGAATCTGTCTGAATTCAAGTTTACATAGTTCCACCAGTGTACCTAGTCCATTTCCAGTGACACAAGAAATGTACAGTGGTATGTGTACCTTCTGTGAACCTATTACATGCTGCACCTCTGCATTGGCTTTTTTGCTGCTGGGAGCAAGGGCTTGGAGCACAGAACAAGCAACGCGCCTGGATACTGTACTTGTCATTTTAAAAACATTTACTTGTAGTTTCTGTATGATGCCTGAGCTCATGATTTTCTGTGCTTCTTTAAGAAATCTGTATTCCCCCAGATGCTGCTGTGTGGCAAAGTCTAGAAGTATTTTTTGTTTTATTTTAGGGCACGGCGCTTCTTAAGAAGGCCGTTAGCATTTTAATCTAATGGTAGGTGTATTGGTGCACTCCATCTCTCATGTTAATGGCAAAAAAAAATAGTAGCATTGCAGAACAGACTGTAAAACACAATGGACACACCACTTTGCTCAGACTGACTGTGAATTCTAGATGCAGAAGTCCTGTTGAGTGTGCTAGTCCTTGCATTTCTGATAGCCTTTGAATTGCATTGCTCTTGACAAATCACAAAAGGGCACGAATGTTGGAACTTTGAATGTTCACTTTTGTTTTTCTACTTCTTTCATGGAGATAAAAGTACTTCTTTTTGACATAGACAACAACATTAGGGGCTGCATTTGTTCTCTTTCTCTTTTCTCAAAAATATATTGATTACCTTATAATGGTATTTCTTTTCAGGTTACAGAAGAACAAAGCTTATTCTGTTATTCCAGCTTTCTTAGAACTGCTGTTTGTAGTTTACATTTGCCTGCAACATTTCAGTCAACCAGCTAGCACTGTTTATACTCACTTCAAAGGTATGAGATGAGCACTTGTCATTACATCAAGGCTCTATATTCTGCTACATTTTATCTGCAATAGTTACATAGTTCATTGTCTTATTATTAGGTCACATTCAGTTATTTCTATTAAAGTTTTTTGACCAAAGAATCCATGATTTGGCCAGATGCTATTGTTAAAACCAGCTTTCTTATAGAGAAAGAATTCTGGAGTGCCTTAACAGCCTCCACATTCTAATTTATTTTTCTTTCTGATGGCAGATGTACAGGTACATTCACATGCATGCACATACACACACAACTAAGATGAGTATGTTAAAGATAGTCTTGGATAATGAACTGTTCCAATATAGATGGGTCTTCTAGATGTGCTTTAAAGAGGATTTTAATTTGAATATATTTAATTTCAACACATATGGGGGTTTTTAATCACAGACATTTATTTTCCAGTTTTTACAAATGTTGCTTTATCTTGCAGATGAACACAGTAGAAATTGAATGATTTTTTTTCCAGAGTTATTACGGTCTAAAACTGTACTCTCAAAACCACATGCACTCATGTAAGGGGGCATTTATGAGAATAGGTACATGTAAATGTGTCTGATTCCACAGTTAAGGAGTTTAGGATGGGGTTTCCTAAATGGAATAACTTATTATTCAACATCTATTAATTATTCTAAGAATCATTCTCAGTCTGCTGCTGAATTTTTCAGAAAAGGCTGTGATTTACAGCATCAAGTGTTCAGAAAAAGCAGAAAATAAATCTATCGATGTTGATTTTTATTGTATGCAGTGATGGCAATCTTATTCTATCTGAACGCTGCCAGGTTCCTTCCTCCCCCAAGCAAATCGTATGTTTTTATTCAATAAGAAAAAGCTTATTTCTGCATTCTGATAACAGAAAACATGAAATTTCAGTCTTCTTTAAAAGCATACAGTGGTAATATTTCTCAAAAGAAATGAGAAGTCTATCTTTAACATATTCTGCATGTGTGGATTTTAGCTTATATATTCATACATAATTATATGTTGAATCCTTTTATTTTATTTGAAACCTTTTCCTTAAAGCAAGCATTTGTATTTTTAACTTTGGGCAAAGTTCTAAACATTAGCGTTTGTGTGCATTTCATTCAGCCTACCTCATCATTTTCTTGTTTCATGCCCAGGGCTTAGCAGTTGGAGTTTAAAACCAGCCAGCTTTAATGTCTGTGACTGACATGTAATTTCTGCTTACTTTAAAGCTTTTTTTTGCTAACTTTGCCTTTTCTAACATTCTTTCCTGTCCATAATCACAAAGTTACATAAGCTCTTTTGCGGCTTAATAAATATTGTCAATTTTTTAAAGTGAAACATGGTGCATTCTTCTCTAAAGATAGTTATTAAGCATATAAAAATAAGCTTGTTAAATTTTTAGATTAATTTTTGTTACTATTATTCCTACTGCTTATATTTAAATGAAGAAATATAATCCATTAAAGAGGTTGAACTGTCAAAACTTCTGTCATAATTAAGTGTAACCTTCCTAGGTTTAAATAACATTATGGTTATGACACAAGCCAACAAAAGCCTCTAAATTTTAAATTAAATGCTCTACCTTCCATTGACATTATTGTTTCGGTTGGAAACCCAAAGCCATGTACATGCAATTTTAGCTCATATCTGCATTATTATCTCCCATTTTTAGCTCATAGCTACATTATTATCTCCCATTTTTAAAAGTGAACAAGTAGCATGCCTATAATATATATGCTACATCTTAACACCTTAGATTAGATGTTCAGTAACATGCATACATCTTAGTTATGCAAAATTATTGTTGAGAATAGAACAGTTAAAAGACCCAGCAATATAGCTACACATTCAACTTGGCTTCTCATAATCTGATCAAGTAAATTATTCTGAAAGATACAGTGCAGGCGCTTTTTCTTTTCACACTGCTTAAGAAGAAACTTATCATTGCAGCTGGAGAGACAGATTTTCCTCATCCAGAGACATTCGTTGTTGAGATATATTTTTAAGAAAAATGTTTTGCCAAGCACTGTAAAATTTTCTGTAAAGTAAAAGACACACATAGCTGAAATATTTATTGCATAGATTTTGCTATCATTCAATTAGAATTGCTTGTTATTTTGCCAACATATATGAGTTTAAGATTAATGTAAACATGATTCTAATGAATCTGTTAAAATTTTGCCTGCTATGACCCTTATTTACCCCACTGAATGGCAGAATACGTGTGAGAAGTTACCTGCAGAGACATACACATCCAAAGAAAAAGTACATGGAAGCAGTATCTGTGAGCTTCAGCATCATAACTCAACCCTCCCAACCTGCAGTTAACTAATAGTGGGTCTCCAGGTGTTAAGCTGCAACTATTTGAGGACTGCATGCATCCTTCCTTCTCTTTCCTACATGATCCATTTGTTTAATATATGTTTATGACTTTTTTTTTCTAATTTCTTGCTGTTTCACATTGAGTAAAAATCACTAATATTAGTCTGTATTGTGACTAATAAGGGGTCATTTAATAGGACTATTTGGAGTAAAACATTTCAAACCAGAAAGTGATGGAGAAGAAATGAGTAACAAAGTATTCCAATGGAATGTTGGAAAATAAAATCATTAGAAAACACTCACTCGATATCAAGATTTCACCAAAAGCCCATCCTGCCCTTAGGAAGTATTTGAATGAGGTTATTCACGTCAGGGAAACAATGATGCAAGACCTGCTAACACAGTTAACTGCGTCTTCCAAATTACACTTCGTGTACTGCTCAAGGATTCTGCTTTCTGACTTAACATCTTTCTTAGAACAGAAATGAACTTTCAGCAATTTAACTTTCATCTTTATGTGTAAGTTTAACTAAAATGAACATTAGTTAGTGCATTTCATGTATAGTACCATTCACTACATCCTGTCAATCTGGATATCCTACAAATTAATTGTCTGTATTAGGAGTTGCTTTTCTTTTGCAATTGCTGTAGTGTTTATAATGGTGCATATTGAGAACTTATTGCTCATTTGTTAGAATACAACAGAATACAGTTCTATAAGTAGTCACTGCAAGAAACATTTCCAAGAGCCTCTGTACTTATCATTGTGCTTAATATATTATACCCATGTCAAATTGTAGCAAATTTCAAAGTAAAATAGAAATGTTCAGGAGTACAAAAAAAGAAAAAAAAAGAAATTTAATTTAACTTAAAGTTAAATTATAAAGTTACCAAACAGCATAAAATAACATAAAATATCTTGTTCACAATTTAAAATAAAGCAAATTTTAAAAATCACACTTCAGAGCAAAACCTTTGTACTACAAACTGAAAGAGTACAGAAAAAGCTGTTTTCCTTACCATACTGATTCATCACTTCTAAGGCCAGAGAAAATATCACAACTACTGGGTTTTTTTATCTTGCTAGAGAATTTAAGCTGCTTCTATAGCTCTTAATAATTTGTTTAACTGGCTTTGTAACAGCAACATTAAACCTAGGCATGACATCATTCTCCATGTTGCAAAGATTCATAGGAAGGCTCATCTTTACGCACATGCATAATAATGCTGACTCTAAGTTGTTTATGTACATCAAGATAGGATATCTCCAGGGTTTTTGTATACCTTTTTTTCCCAGGTGTAAAGACAGCTTTACTATCTGAAGTTCAATGCTCTGATTTAAGAATCTTGCTTTCCAGGATCTAATGAAATCCATTCAGAAGTCACTGTTATCTGGTACATTTAACTTGACTTTGAAGTAAAGAAAGTTTTAATAATGATCTCTAGAGTCCTGAATAATTTGTCTTGGTAATTTGACATAATGTTCCTTTTTCTGTTAAGGTTACAATTAAAATATATTGAGAGTGGTTTCTGGATTTAAGTGATTTTCCTGAACTGGCTATACAATACACATAGCTATACAATGAACTTAGCACAAGTTTGGAAACCGTATTGATAAGGAGTTTGCGAGTATTTTGAAAAGTCAAGACAAGCTGAAAAACTGAGAAATAAAACCACAGATATAGCAGTCTTCAAAAAGGGTCGTAAAAACTGCTTCTGTCAGTTATTAGTCAGTAACAGAATGGCTGTATTACTAATCCCATAGCATGACCTACAGCATGAGGCAGAAAAATCAGCACACATCAAAATGAATAAGAAGAAATATAATAAGCAACTCTGAATTCATACCACAAAATTATTTAAGGAAAAATGAAACATATTGAACTGAAGATTTTTAATCGAATGCATTCATAAAAATTGGGTACTTATGTTTCAAAAAAGAAAGAATATTCTCTTGTGGCTCTTGGTTGGATGAAAAAAATAATTTTTGAACAGAGGATGAAGTCACAAATGTACAAAAGTCTGATGCAGCTCTGAATAAGTGGAGAAAGCTCCACCTTTTTCTCATTTGCCTGCTAGAAAATTATACTATATCTGGTCTTAAGTATGCTCTAAAATATCTCCATTAATTCTTTGGAAGAAAGAAAGTAAAATACTTAATTTATTTCATCACATTGCTAATTTAGACTTGAAAAGCTTTTTTCTTCCACTATAATGTAATGGTTAAGTACTACTTACTTATGTGATGAGGCTGGAATCAATTCATGTTACTATGACCCCAAAATTAAAGCAGTTTTAGTATCTGGTATTAGACATTCTACTGTGTGCTCCTCTGAGGTTTTTTCATATAAGAAATTGAACTAAACTCTATTATAGAATCAAAGTAAATAACATCCCAGCTGATATTTGTTGTCCACTCAAAACAAGAAGGTATTGTAATAAGAAAATAATACAATCTATTTTAAATGAGAGAAGATATAAGTATAATAGGAATGAAACAAAGTTCACTGACCTTTTTCCTTAATTTTCATTGGTTTTATGATTTGTGTTAAGTATCAGTGGTAAGCTACATGTGACTTAGTTACATCCCCTGGAATAGTTTGAATATGCAGGAAAAAAAACTTAACAAGCTCAGAACTGTGTAATGTTCTCTTTGTCTAAAAATCATTTCCATATTTAATCAGACTATAGAGATGATTTTTAAAATGTCTTTTTTTATATAGACTGACAGCTTCCTTCATATTAGAATGTGTTCCCTATTAGAGAAAAAAAATCTTGACTTTTCCTCTCGTCCAGCTTCTTTTCTATAAATTTGACTTATTATTCAGTACTAGCTGCCAAAGCATTATGAGGGCTTTATTTGAAAGGAATCTGACAACTAATGTAACAGGTTTGCTTTTCCTATCTGCATTGCCTATTCAGACCACAAAAATTCCAATCTCCTCTCCTTTGCACGCTGACTCTCAAGGTATCAAACCCACACAGCCTACAGATCAGAAAAAAAGCCCTTGCACCTGTTGAGACCATAAGAGTGAAACACATTCAAACAACCAACCAAACTTCCACTGATAGTGTGAGTCTTACAGGTTACTCTAAGTATGGACTTTTTGCTATTGTTTTTTTCTCTCTCTTTTTCCCAAGAAGCCATCGTTTTCTTTCAATGGCAAATGTCTGTTAGTTGAACAGACTATATGTATGTAGACAGCTAATACATTCCCAATTCCCTGAAAATTGATAAGAATAATAACATACATACTTTTTGTTTCAGTTATACCTTAAGCAATTTCAATTTGAGCATATGTCTTTAAGAATTAATTAATTAATCCTATTTTATATCCTTCATAGTTTGTCAATGAGTTTCCAAACATACATATTAAATGGGAAGAGGGAAGATGAGAAGTAACAAGTCACACAAATACGAGAACAGAAGCATAATACTTTTGCCTTCGACAGTAATGGTCACCAGTTGACATTTTAGGCAATGATAAGACATGAAATGAAACATTTGAAACGTAAGAAAAGCTCATTGCTAATAAACGTGCTAGGAAACTATGTTTAGGTTCATGTTTGCCCTTTTGTTCATGCGCCTCCAAAATGAAATTATGTTAGGGTTTCACCTTTCAAAATGTTGGTTTTTCTCTTCAGGGAGAAAACTTTTAAAAAAACCCACAAAACTTCATTGTGTCTGGAATCCACAAAAAAGCTCCCCCCTTCCCTGCCCCCATGAGAAGTTGTCTACAGTAAAACATTTTGATGGAATATTATCATCTGCTTTCTTCTATAAAACCCAATGTGCATTCTTTTATTAGGGAAAAATAATGTTGATACCATTCACCTTCAGAACAATAGAAAAGCAATAAACCACCGCTACTCCTTCTCTTTGTAGCTATTTCCAGAAGACCAGAATAAGCATAAAACCAGCATTAGTAAGTTTTAATACCCTCTTTTATTTTGTATTCAAATCAAATTTATCATAATAGAGAAATATTTTATTTACCTTTTTTTCCCAGCTGCTTTCCATAAAAAAACATTTTTGGAAATAGATCTCCATGAGTTCTCCAGAATCAGTTTATGAAATGAGGAGCTGGGTAAAAGTGAAGGTTTCTCCCATTCACTGTATTTTTAATGTGCAATTCTCCTCAAACTCTCTGAAGAATGATCTATCAAGTTGAATAGCTGATGCACTTTGAACACTTAACTCCAAAAGATAGATGACATTCTTTTCATTAGTTTAAAATTTATACGCTACCAATAATGTCACAATAATAATAAAATCTGACAGTGCAGACCATATGGGCATTTCACACAGCAGAGGTAAGGTGTTCTTTGGAAGATAAAATGACAACTTGTTCAAATCATAGATTTTTAAATTTTAGACAAACAAGGTAGCTCTCACTCTATGTATCTCACTCTTTCAAAATAATTTATATGCCAACAATACTATGGCAGGACCCAGACTAACCACGTTCTATCTCTGTGGGGCATCTACATTCTGTGGGAATCTGACAGACTGTAGATGTCCAAAAAGGTGATCCAGAAAGCCTGCTCTGCAGTGCTGTTTACCCCAGAGACACTGAAGTGCCGATAGGTGCTGGTCTGCACAGCCTGTGATTTCCCATGATCTCTAAACATCAGCTTTAGCCTATTTCCAAAATCACCCTCCACCAATCAGTAAAGGGAGGCCCCCTGGCTCTTGCATCCTTATCTGGGATGTCCAGCATGGTATGAGTACTTAAATACATTTGCTTCTTTCACAGTGACAAAGGCAAAGCCCAGCAGTCATACCCACTTTTATTTATAAAAAAAAAAAAAACACAAAAGAACAAAACCAAAAAAAAAAAGGAAACAAAAAAACCAACCAACCAAACAAAAAAAAAAAAAAAACAAACCATGTTGATGGAAGAGGAGCAAGGTGGTTATCTGTTGAATAGCAACTAACAGTCAAGTCAGACTGCCAGGAACTGGAAGATCTATTATCTCTGGCTGAGGGTACATAACTATAGCTCCTAATTCCAGTTGCTGTGACACATCATCATCGTTGTCATCATTGCCATTGTTGTGTATCCAGGTAAACCAGAATCCTGGAGACAGTGCTAAAAGAAATGAAAGGATCTCTGACTCCATTATCTAGAATTTAAGAATTTAAGACACTTGGTTATCATTAAATTCTGGCAAGCCGATTAGCTCTACAGCTATACCTTAATGCAACATATTCCCTTTACATCTGAGCTGCTTATAAGCACTTGCATCTATTTACTGGCTATTTTTTGCTGGCCTGTTTTGACTTACCTATTTTCCAGCAGAGTGATGCACTGAACTGTTTAGACGCTACTGAACACCACAATTATCTTATTCCAAAATTAATCCAATTCTCCACTCAGCCACATCTTTAAAAATAAGAATAAAAACTTATGTTCTTACCACTGTTGAGGAAGAGAAGGATAAAGCTCTTTGCAGAATAAACTCATGTCTTTCCTGTTGTTATTTTCTTTCCTAGGACTTTCACTGTTCTTGCCAGTTTGCACTGTGCACCCTGAGGTAAAGAAAGACATTTTTCTTGCACAAACAGGATTAATCATAGATAAGTCTAGCACTAACCAGTAGTATTTACAATACCATCAAATTTCATAAAAGAGATGCAAAACTAGGAACCAGGAAGGCAGAACAGCTGATTGGTGTTTGCATTAGTTGTCATTTGCAACGTAAATCTTCAAGGTCATCTCTTAAAGCCTTTAAATTAAGAGCAGACACCATGGTTTTATTTTTGTACAAGAACTAAGTGTGTACCTGTTCTTATTCCTTTTTCATCCTCCATAAAGAAAGGCCACTGTAACAAACTGAAACACTGTGTAATCATTTTTTCCTATTTTCAATTCAGAATCTATACCTTCTATCCAAGCTTTTAAAGTAAGGAATTAAAATCCAAGCACAGAAAGATCCTTGAACACTGGAATGAGGATTCATATTTTACTTTTAACTTTTAAATTATTTCTTTATTCTAAACTATATTTATGAGATATGGTCACCAACATTTTCTCATGCTACCTATTTAGATCCAGGTTATCCAAATAAATTTAGAGTATTCAATAATATACTTGCTGTATGAATATACAATATTGCATAGATAACGTTTAAAAGCTTTTAAAAACTTATTCTGCAAAGTAAAAACATAAAAATAAACAACAAAGCATTCAGGGTCTTTGTCAGATAAAATCTTTGCAAGTTTTGAAGCATTTTTTTTCTATTAAAAGAAAGATTTTACAAGGTTCAGAAGGAATAAGCTTTCCCCTTACATTTGGAGCTTATTGGTTAGGAACAATACTGTAAATTACTTTGAAATAGCTGTTAGGGTTCCTTTGCTTTATATTCCCATACCTAAAATCTCTCTGTCTGTGAGTTAGTATTATTTTAATAATTCCAAAATAAAGCCTCATTTGCTAGTTGTTCTTCATGCTGCACCTCTCGCATCTACCCCCAGCTATTTATCTTGAGCTAAATAATAACCAAGTGTGACAGTGAAAGGTGCTTTTCTGAAGGCTTGCATCATTTCATCTGTAAAGGAAATGGTATGCATGCAAACACAATGTAAATAGATAAATTCAACTCTGATTCAATAGTGTTTGAAATTAAATAAATCAATTCTTGCATTTCAAGCAGAGGATTTTCCTAGTTACCTGGGAGTTCTGAAGAATAGCCCTATGCTGTATCCTAGTCCCTGGCTGCTATTAATTTTATCTAGTCTTGCGCTGTTTCCTGTATCTGGAAAGGTCTGTTGCTCTACTTAGATCAGGTTATCTTCCCCAACTTGTCAGTCTTCCTTGAGGTTTTGCTAAACGTATTTGAGAGAAATTTGATATTTTGAGCCAAATGATTGATAATACTAGAGTAAAAAATTACATGATTGTTGGGCAATAATTTTAACTCCGCAGCATCTCCATATTTTATGAACGTGAAATAAGCCCCTGCTGTGCTCTAAAGTTCACAGGGTAAGTCTCAGCTCCTGTAAGGTTAGATGCACTTTCAAAAATTATGGATCTGTGTTATCTTAAATTACTTCCAGATCTATTCCAATATGACAAAGACAGGGGTATCTTCAATGCCAACTCTGTTTGAAAGACACCTCCAAATATTTATAAATACCTCTTTTCTTTGCTTTTCTGCTATGATTAGCATGTGACCTTAATCAATTGGACTTCAGTAAACTTCACACCTCTCTTCTATAGTGGTCTGTTAAGATGTTGAGACTTGTGAAGCTTTGTTAGTAAGTTTCAAAAATGCTGTTTTCACTGACAGTGGCTATTTCCAGCATACAGGAGCTCCTCATATAGGAATGACTCAGGCCTCAGAGAATTAAGTGGAAGAGTATATCTTAAAACTGCTGTAATAGTCCTAAAGAGAATTCAATTGTTTAAATATGAATGCATCTCTCTTTAATATTTAGCAAATGGCCTGAATATTCCAAAAGCTAATGTTATATATTAATTTTCAGGAGATCTTAATCTATACAGCTGAGCCTGGACCACCAGGTAGAAAGGATAAGTGGCAGGCTAAACAGTCAGCAGATGTACAATAAAAAATTGAATGTTCCCAGACATTATGCTATTCTCAAACAGCAAGGGGGAATGAGATTCTGTTGTGTACTTTGGGGATGGCGTCCTTATCTTCTGCATTAAGAATTAGTAGATAAAATGCACAAGTCCATAACTCAGGATTCTTTGTCCTCCAGGAATATCAAACACACAGAGTATAAGGTTTGTAATCTTACAACTACATTCTATGTTCAAAAGGTAGGTCCTTGGAGCTTTCTCAGACTACAGCTGCATTAGCAAACTGACCAGGATGTGAACACAGGCTGTAGGGCTGGCTGTCCATACTGCTTGTGTGGACAAATAGCAGTCTTCAAGGAAATACCAAAGAATAGCTCAGGGAATAGGGTAGACTGAGGACTATGCCTAGCAGGGGGATTTTTCCCACTATGCATGATAGCCACCCAGTTTTGGAGAAGGAAAGGGGCAGAATTTATTCGAATTATTATAACCTGAGCTATATGAGTTTTAAGATGGGAAAGAGAGTTCTAGTGCCATGTGTAAGTGGATAAGCAAGGTTGTGGAGGTAGCGATGATGCATGTAGTCATCTGATATTCCCATAAATTATCCTTCAATTATGCGTCTGTGTCTCAAAAATACCTTAACATTTTGTCTCAAAGGAACACGCACTAAAAATTTATAAGCCTATAATTAACAGAACCTCCTCAACAGGAATAAGAAGACCTTTGTAGCCGTATTATGGAATGCCTCTAGTTTGAAAGATTTCATTAATTATTACCTCATTTTCAACATACTTTAAAACAGTATGTCCTATAAGTTTTTCTAGTATGCCCTTTTTTATACTCCATTTTTATACACAGTAAACAAATAATAAGTTGAGTTTGAATTTTTCTGCTACTGTTTTGAAAATACAAGTCATCATATAGGTCATGATCCCTGGGTTTAATTAGGTGACTATACTGAAAATATTTCATAAATCAACTTAGATAAATAAAACAAGGTCAAAATGCTAACTTATTTTCCAGAGGATAAATATCTTTTATGTGTAATTTTTCCTAGCAAGGCATTTAGGTTGCAATAACTTGTACCAAAAGGAGTTACAACAGAGTATTATGTAGTAGAAGAAACATTTTACAAATGTGATGTTCAATTTTAAAGGAGAAAAATCTAATTTGTTTGTAATTTTGTTTTCTGGAAATGTTTGTTGATGATTTGTCTTATTGTTCCAGTTGGAATCAACTGTGAAGGTAAATTGCTGAAGAAACAGTTTACTAACCTAGTTTATTCCCATTAGACAGCACTGCCTTATAATGAGTAATGGGAAAATAAGTCTCATTTTTTATGCATGATGTATCCATTTATGTAGCCTTTACAGCCCCAAATATATATATATATCAGCTTCTGTGAATACTGAGGCCATTTTGTTTAATTTTGATTAAACTAAGTTTCTATTCTTAAAGTGTCACTGATATTTTTCATAGTCATGTAACATGCTTGAAAGACAGCAAAAACCTACTAAACCTCATGTTAAAAATACAGTCTTTAAGAGTGAGTTTCATGCTATCTTTGTAGAACAAGGATGACATTAATTGGACTGGCTTAAGCAAACATTTCATCATGCAAGATACTGCTAAAGTTCCTATTAAGCTATCAAATTAGAAAAGAAACAGAGGAAATGTCAGAGTGAACAATCATAGAATCATAGAATCATAGAATAGTTAGGGTTGGAAAGGACCTTAAGATCATCTAGTTCCAATCCCCCCCCACCATGGGCAGGGACACCTCCAACTAAACCATGCCACTCAAGGCTTTGTCCATCCCAGCCTTGAAAACTGCCAGCAATAGAGCATTCACAGCTTCACTGGGCAACCCATTCCAGTGCCTCAACACCCTCACAGTAAAGAATTTCTTCCTCATATCCAATCTAAACTTCCCCTG
>JARCZZ010013909.1:40361-50895 GCA_030323915.1 Brotogeris chrysoptera
GGTAGCAGTAGTGATTTGTGTTATACCTTAGTTACTAAACTGTTCTTATCTCAACCTGTGCGAGTTGCATTTTTTTTGATTCTCCTCCCCGTGCTCCTGGGACTGGGGGAAGAAGAAAGGGGGAGTCAGTGAGTGAGTGAGTGAGTGAGTAAAACTTTGTGAGTTTTAGAGTCTTAAACCACAACAAGCACATAAATCACTAAATTATAGAGTAGGAAGGACTGTTATACCAGCTACTTTTTCTCTGATATGTCTGTTGCTCATTAAGCTGCAGAATTTTACCAGCAATATGCAGTGTGGGGAGATGAAGAGCTTCAAAAAGTAACCTGGTAAAATGACAAACTAATCCCAGAAACTTTCAGACCTAACAACCTTTACATCAAGAAAGCAATCATAGCATAAATACCTCCTGCAAGCCTGATCTAATTATCTCAGCTTGTTCATAGTATTACGTTTTTCTAAAAATTTCAAATTTTTAGAGGCTGTAGTGAAATGGATCTTTACCAGCATCATATAACCAGAATAATCTTGGGTCTTGTGGACATGCCAGAATTCCAGTGCAAGCTGTCTTTACTGTATTTCTACAAAACAGTTACATGTTTACGGTGTAGATGTAAAATACTGGTACACATAGTTGCAAATAACTTCACAAATTAGAGGTTGATGGCAATTCTACTTGGTCTTAAGACTGAAATTTTATTACTGGGTTCATGGTCAGCCAGTAATGACAAGAAATAACTTCTGTGACCATCTGAGCAAAGAGTTCAGTTTACTTTCGTCCACTGGGCATCTAGAATTAACTCCTCCGACTTTTAGAGAGTGAAATAAAGAGCTGCAGAGTAACGTATTTATAGTGTACATCAAGTTTCATTATTTGAAAAGACTAAAACACCATGATGCACACGTCAGAAAACATCTAGTGCAATATTTATTGTATTTTACCTTTTTGATTTTATGTTATATTCCACCATCTCTCAAGCAATGATGGAGAACATTTCTTGTATCTTAAAAGAGAAAGCTTCTTAAACAAATAAAACAAGCATCTTGTAATCTATTTCAGGTACTCTTCCACCATGAAAGAGTTTGGTTTGTTTTTAAGGAACTACAAGACAACATTTGATGAATCTTATGAATATCACAATGTTTCAACTAGGAAAACTATATGCCCTCTCATGTTGTATAAAGCATTTCAGAACCACTTTGATTCAGCAACACCTTGGACAAAGAAATGGAAATCCTTCAAAATGTGACTCTTATGGATAACTATCAACTGTAACATATTTTTGAAAAAAGTCCTGAAATAAAAAGTTAAGTGGCAAATGTAATTTTCATTGGAAACACTAAAGTTTGCATACTTCTGCCTGGGGAAGAAACAATCACCTAGAACCAGCCAAGCAACAGTAATTCTTAATTACACTGCAGATTTTTTTTCCTCTTGTTCTGGTTAGGTTTATTAGAAGTTATTTAGCTGTAGTTTCAATTTACATTCTCTCGCAAATGTAGTTTGTACCCTGCAATTACAACTATCATGAAAGAAAAGCAGCCCTTAACAATACCAAAATCCCAATACATGTGTACACATAAGCTTGGGATGTGACATTAATTGTTATGAAAGCTTTGACAGAATCCTCTCATAAACCCATGAAAATTATTAGCTCTAAATATTGTTACCGGTCAAAGACTTTGGAGCTACTTACACCAACTGAGAAATAGGAGGCAAAATGCTTTCAAAACAGGTTAAGGAGTCATAATAATTACTAAACAACTATTATCTCACAAACGCAAAGAAACTTTCCACAGGGTAATTTCTTTTTACACTATGAACTTTGAAACTGGAGTCAGGATGGAAAAATAGATCAAACTAATATGACTGATACAAACACTAAAGTTTATTTCATTAGATCTGTATTTAAGACAGAAATTCAAAACAGTTCACAATGGCCTACATTTTCATTTGTCATTATGAAAATGCAAAACAGCTGTAAGCATGCGTAAACTAAGATGGTATTTGACAGTACAAATGAAGATGAAAAGGAAAAAAAAACAAACTCCTCTGGCGGACCACGTATTTTTATTCAGATATATTGGCATAAGATACAGATATTAAAAGAGGCAAATCCAATATGAATATCAACCTGTAGAAGCAGTAAAATTGATAGTCACTAAAATAAGAAGTCGCTTAAAGTTAAGTAAAGCAAGACTACAAATTTTTACTTTAGTCATGACAGCACCTAGAGGTAAGATATGTAGCACCAGAACATCAGACCAAGCTGCTTAAGGTAGATGTCTAGGCTTCCCATAAAGTCAGAGAAGAGCGAAAGGGACAAAAGAAGAGAAAATGAAGAAGGAGAAAGGAGAAGCAGGAGAAGAAGAAACAACAGCTATTCAGAGTCAGTATGTATCGTGTGAAAAGCCATGGGTGATCAAGCCAATGAGAGAGAAAATCAAGCAAGAAAGCAGGAAATCCTGCAAATTAATGGGTACTTGGCTTAGGAATTGCTCTGACATTTGTTCAGGGAAACAATCTAGTAAGGATGGTGTTCATTTTGCATTGTAGAGTCTAGAAGTCCCTCCTTGCCCATTGTTAGGATGTAAGCCTTCAGTTCAGGTAGAGAAATGAGAGACTCTTCCTGTCGTACATGCAGACAAGTGCTATGGTTCTGTCTTACGGAATGATGAACCAAAAGCTTTCTGGCTAAAGCAGTGATTGAGAAGCCAGGTTCCACTTCCTAGGTTAGCACTCTAATCAAAAGAATATTATGCAAAATATATGGGGTTTTGAATAAACATTACTATCTATATTTCTGTGGATGGATTAAAACTTCTTAATTATATTGTGTTAGTATTCCTTACTTTCTTATCACAACCATCTCCCAAGTTTTTGTGATTCTTAGTTTTCAAACGCCTCTGTGTATTCAAATGACAGGTGAAAAACCCAGTGAACACAGACTCCTCAGGAGGTAGAAAATTATGAATAGTAGGCTGTGTATTTAACTCTACAAGGGCCTGATTCAGGTTCCATTAAAGCTAATAGAAAACTGTATACAGATTTCAAAACTGCAATGAATCAGTGAGGAGTGCTCTCCTACCTAATAAGTATTTTGATCTTTATAGTCAATATCCACTTATCTAAGATTTTAGATGTAATTGATAATCGTATTCATATTAGCTTTTCTAGTTAATCCTAAATTGAAAGAAAAACACAATTTAATTGCATGCTTAACTTAAAAAGAGTTCATTATGTTACTTAAATTGTATTAGTTGCAATTACTTCAGCATACTGGCTTTCAGCATACACTAAAAATTACTAGGGTTTTGGGGGTTTGTTTGGGTTTTTTTAAGACTTTTTAAAAGGGATACCAGTTATCAGGATGAATACCAGGTATCAACTCTCAGCTTTTGGTAAACAGCTCATGAAGAGAAGATTGCATGGAAACAATCTGAAATGCTTCATTAGCCAGAAGAACTTCCTCACATATCATTCTCTTGCTCATACCTCACGATCATAAGGGTCATTTTCAAGTCCCTGTGGAAAAAACTGAAGCTACTAAAAAAAGTATCAGATTTCCTGGTGTTTGAACCAAAACTGTGGTTTCAAATTCACAAGGGCATTGAGAGAATTACTTTTTTATTGTGTGCTTAAACTTACTGACAAATATGTATCAATTTTATTAGTTATAAACAATAGCTTTTTTTCCATCTCATGTATGTTCGGTTCACCTGACCTCATCTGCTAACACTGTGCTTCTAAGTTAGTTCTGTGGACCAGCTCATGATGAGATACTTAGAATCAGAGTGCCAGTTGACAGTTCCAGTCACCTTTTCTTGGTAATGAAGCTGATTTAAGAAGTCTGTGATGTAAAGACAATCATCCCCCCAGCAGTTATAGTTTGCCACCAGTTCAGTTCTCCAAGTGTTGCTGCCTAGTACCACAGTATATACACAGTGTTTAAATATTCTAAATGCATTTCTATATGTTATTTACATAATATGTATGTAAGTATCTGTGTGCGTTATTGTGTATATATTGCAAAACATATTGTATAGACCAAATCAAAGACATGATTCTGGCTTAAAAAAGAAAACAAACAGGGAGTCAGGAGGAGGTGGATGTGAGTAGGAAAGGATAGCCAAAACAGAGAAAGTCTCACACTGTCAGAAAGAAAAGATATGTGAAAACTTGTATAAGCATATATTACTTTGCTGTTGATAAACATAACATAACTTGAAAACTAAGTAGTATGTAGGAAGAAATATAAGGCCAAACCCTAGGAAAGAATGTTCTATAGCAGGAACTGCCACACTCTGGCTCTTTCTAACCTCTACGCAGTCTACAGTCTTTCATGCTTTCCCACATTAGCTCTTTATATAAATTCCACTCTTGTTTAAATACTTTCCATATTTCCTTCTTAGATTTAAGAACCCATTTTTAGGGATTTTGAACCATTACACCTAAATGTGTTGGTACTGCAGACCTCAACATAGCAGAAAAATATTTGAGCTATCCATAAACAACTCACAGTAACTTCAGAGGGATTATCTAGCCTGTCTTACCATGGCCAAAATGTGCCAGGGATGTTAGATCATTGGCAGTACCAATCAGTTAGACAAAAACCAAAGTTGTTTCCAGGTCTAATGGTAATAGTAGTGCATATACTTAAACCACTGGATCAATCTTGACATTGTTTCTTTGGAATGACTACCATACGACAACCTAATATCAAATTGAATAAAAGGCCTTTGCCTTATGGAAGGGAAATATTTCTAATGAACTCATCAAGAAAATGGTGGCAGAAATATCCTGCTTATGGTGTGCAGCTGTTCCATGTAAGTTTCCAAATGAATAAAACTTGGGTAAGTGCGATTTTTGTAGACTCAGTATGATCTGTAAAGTGACAGGAGACAATATGTGTATCTTTAATATGGAACAACAGATGAAATCCCTGAGAGCCTTCAGAAAACATCATTGAGGCTAATGTGTTATTGTTAATGATCCTACGGCTTACCGTATGTCCAGGCAGTAAAGTTAGTTAATACACCACTGTTTTTCTCCAGCTTCAATTCCTTCATGAAACAAGCTGATAACAATATAACAGTATTCACACTAGAGAATGGAAACTACAGAAGACGCTTGGTTTGGTTCCAGGGAATCAGTATTCAGACTATATTACATTCATTAGTGTTTACAAAAATTTACTTACTGACAGTGGCTGTTTATATTAATCCTGACCTCGATTACCAGTATGACCTCTATGAATATGCAAGGTGGCATTTCCAATAACAACAGGACATGGGTTTTACAAATTGACAAGTACTGGATTATATATTCAATTAAAGTTTCACAAGTAATAAGGAAACAAAAAAAGAAAAACCAAGAAAAATGCCGAATACAAGAAAATGTAGGAAACAAACACAAATGAATAATGATGAAGATGCTTGGTAGCTACTTCATGGCAACTTCAGAGCAGCAGTAAATGTCACACAATTTTAGTTCTAGAAATTAGAAGGTCAGTGAAACTATCTTTGGTACATCACATCTCAATACCTAGACTTCAGAAAACTAAAAGTGCACAATTTTTTTTCTTTTTTCTTTTTTTTTTTCCCCTCTCCAGAAGATGTCTGGATTGCTTATTTTGCTTTGCATTTCTGTGTTCTGTATTTTCAAATCAAAACTTTTACACATTTCTTCTTATTTCATAATTCAAAGAGTAAGGACATGCATGACCACACAAAGCCACATAGATACACAAGTTAGTTCTGAATTTTGTAAAGGAAAAATGTCAGCTTTAGAAAATAAATCAACATTTTCTACTTTGCATGTCACAATTAGGAATTCCTCATTGCTGTTTGGAAAACTTCATCAATTTTAAAATGTTGAATGTTTCTGTCAAAGTGAATTTGAAGCAACCATTAAAAATTAATTTTTACTTTTGCCTGAATGTTCTATTGTTAAAAATATATATATAAATGTATATCATTCATTCTGGTCTGAATAAACTATAACCTCTTTTGGGTTACAAAAAAAGCAAACAACAAAATCAAACTTTATTGACCATTTATGTAGTTACACCCTGCAGTAAAATTTGTAACTAATTCTTTCTCTTGTGGCCTAATATCCCACTTTGCCTTTATGCCAATTCAAACCAATAAAATGCCCCATAAAAAGCTTAAAATTACAATGGTTTTCACTGGGATGGAGCTTCGAAGGAGGTCATTTAAACAGGTATCCAGCTCTCCTGAGAGCCTGTAGGCATTCGTTATGCTTTTATTCAGGTGTTGGTCATCGCCCTAAAGCTGAGACTGATGCTAAAAGGAAGCATTACTTCTTTTCTGCTTCATTCTACTAGAAACGTAAATAGCTTCATTTAGCCCTTTCATAGCTTTTGCTGGAAGAAAACATTCACTCCTAAAGCATCTTTACTACAGAAGGGGGTAACTTAATAAGTATACTTCGATAAGTATCCCCACAACCCCATTCAGAGTAAACAGCTGGAAGCTTAGGCTTCAATGGAGCACTGACATAAAGTCAAGAAGAAGCTTTCTCACAGTCATGCATTGCTCAGACAAGAGGGACGTCTCACAGTAGTCTCGAAGCTGTTGATGTCTGCATTCCAACTGAGATCATGGCTTAAGGTGTGGGTGTTTTTTCTTCTGTTCCCTACCACAGCAAAGTTAAATGGCAGAGCTAGAACAAGCAACAGTCTCTACATAAAGGAAGGAAAAACAGAATAATTGCAGCCTGGGGCAACAAAAAAAGTGCTACGGTTTTTCAGTTCAAATACATCAAATGTGTATGTATGTTGCTTGTTAGCATGCATGCTATATATGAGTTTTGGATGAGACTTCAGGTCCAAACCATAAAGACCTAACCAATATATTTCAGAGGATAGATTGATCTTGAATACCTCATTTGCCAAAATACATGTTACTTTCTCAATTTTTCTCTCTATTATTTTAAACAGCCATTTATACACAAGGTGAAAAAACAGTGAAACAGGAATTAGTATTAATTTCTATAGCATACATCCATCTGTAGGTCATAAGTTCATCTTCAGTCAACCACTTGTCAGCCAAGAATATGAAAAATATGAATGTTTTTACACATTGCCCAGTGAGTGCTGCTACCCAAATAATATGATAAAAAATTCTTCTCTCATAAAGATCCTTTCTTGCATTTAGCTTTAGGAAACTCTCAAAAGTTTAAAGAGATACTGCTATATATAATTATTTTAATTGACTGTCATTCCTTAGAAAAGCATCCCCATTTACAAATTTAATTATAATGTTAATACAGCTTTAAAACTCTGAAATAATTATCTCTTTTTAGGAGGAACTCATCACAACAGGCCCCTTACTAGGCCATCTTCTTTGTCCAATAACATTAATCACAGCCTGGGAAAGTCTGTGTCTTCCAAAATTACGCAAAATGCCACTATTGCTAATACAGTCTTTAAGGAATGCAGAAAAAACTATATAGCTGAAGCAGCTTAAAGGCCTCCATAATCAACAAAAGCATGACAAGAAATTCACTGCACCACGCTTGTCAATAGGCAGCTGCGCATTCCTGTGCATTCCTATGCATTCAGATAGCTAAAGTAGAAAGATCATTCCTCATGTTGTAGTTATAGCCCTTATTTCTTTTGCCTGATCTCTATATGATTAGTTTTTATACACAAGACTGGAGTCTGCATTTGTCCCTTTCATGCATTCTGTCATGTTCTGATGTCACTGTACACTATTTTTAGTTCCTGCACACTTTATATATTCTGTTATGTCTCAAGCATGATTAATGACCATATCTTTTTTCCTACTGCTTATCAGACAACATAGATAACACAGATACACCAGCTTGTTTCCATTTATGCCCAACATTCTCTTCTATAGCTTCTTGCTTTAATACTATTCACCAGTGGTCAAAATAGAACTGACAATGCTTAATCCAAATGTGTATGGAACAGCGACTTGTCACCTCAACAGATTTTCTCCTTCTTTTGCTGTTCATGCAAATGCCTTCATATTCTTAGCTGAATGCTTTATAACATTTCTTTACCAACCACAGCAAGCCACCCTGTTTATAATTAAGACATTAAAAAAAAAAAAAAAAAAAAAAAAAAAATTCCAACACAAACTGAGGAATGAGCGTTCAGGTTTAATAGACTTGCATGGCTTATCTGAGACTCAGTTAGATTGAAGAATTTCCAGAATGAAGGGCAAGATGTAGAAAATGTGTATTTTTCTCTCTTGGTGCAGCTCTGGTGTAACCTAGTTTATAATAGCTGGGGATAAATTCAGAATATTTAAGCATTTAATAAATGGCTGTAATGTTACCTCACAATCTGGTTGCTACTTTTCTCTCATAGTGGACATTCTTTTGATTTATTTTTATTTTCTTTCTCCTCAGCTTTTGCAGAATGCTGACGTGTTCATTTACTTACAAATACCATCTGAAGATTGACAAAGTTCTCTTCTCAGCAACTTTTTAATAGAGATATCAATGAATTATTTCTTTAAAAAAATCTTAAAAATCATTAATCATGTTCAATAGCAGAAATAAATTCTTCAGTGGGTTTGGAAATGTGTTTGTAGTGTTGTAGTATTTGTAAGCTCAATATTCATATTGTAAATTTGTGTACATTTCATAAACCCACATATATTACTTTTAAAAATGCTTAGGATTTACCGACAAAATATGTCCATTACCTGGTAATCTATAATGTATCTTCTCCAGTTTCTTTATGAAGATTACAAATGCAACTATTATATGTATTTTGCCATAGGCATCATCGATACCATAATCTCTCATAATAATTGGACCAGGTTTCGTCTTGAACACTTGTAGAATATCAAGAAAAGTGAACGTTTTATCACAAGCCCCAAAATTTGATATTTATGCTTTTAAATGGCAGTGGAACATCTGGTTCTACACTTTACTAAATTCATCTCAAAAAAAGAGAAAACCAAAAAAGGAGCAATAGGAAAGCTCAGTTCTATAGCAGAGCAAATTGTGGTTTAGAATTAATTTTTTTTACTATCACAAAAAGAAATATGAAAATGTCCTATAAATGTTAACTTTGACATTTCCACATTTAATTAATCAAGAATATTACACTGCAAATAAAAATATCTATTTAATAAGAGTACAGAAAAAAGACACACTTTTAAATACCACAATATCCCACAGAAGAAAACTACTATTTCTATGCAGTTCTAGGAAATATTGGAGTTACTTGAAAACGTCTTTCAGACATTTATATCCCTATGTTTGCATAAAGCCCTTTCTGGAATAAAAAACAAAGGTTAAAAAGATGCATTATTTTATAACCACACTGCTGCAGTACTTCCCAAGAGTATTTGTAGAATTATAGAATAATTAGGATTGGAAAAGACCTTGAAGATCATCCAGTTCCAACCCCCCTGACATGGGCAGGGACACCTCACACTAAACTGTCACCAAAGGCTTTGTCCAACCTGAACTTAAACACCACCAGGGATGGAGCATTCACAACTTCCCTAGGCAATCCATTCCAGTGCCTCACCACACTTACAGTAAAGAACTTCCTCCTTATACCCAGTCTAAACTTCCCCTGTTTAAGTATTAACCTGCTACCCCTTGTCCACCATGGTGGTGTTCAAGGCCAGGTTGGACAGAGCCTTGGGTGGCATGATATAGTGGGAGGTGTCACTGCCTATGGCAGAGGGGTTGGAACTAAATGATCTTAAGGTCCTTTCCAATCCTAACTATTCTATGATTCTATGATTATATTACGACAGCCCCTAATGAAGAGTCGCTCTCCAGCATCCTGATAGGCCCTCTTCAGATATCGGAAATCTGCTAGGAGGTCTCCAGGCAGCCTTCTCTTCTCCAGGCTCAACAGCCCCAACTTTCTCAGCCTATCTTCACACGGGAGGTGCTCCAGTCCCCTCATCATCCTCGGGGCCCTCCATTGGACTTGTTCCAACAGCTCCATGTCCTTTTTATGTTGAGAACACCAGAACTGCACACAATACTCCAAGTGAGGTCTCACAAGAGCAGATTAGAGGAGCAGGATCACATCCTTCGACCTGCTGGTCAGACTCCGTTTGATGCAGCCCAGCAGATGCTTGGCTTTCTGGGCTGCAAGCACACACTGCCGGCTCATGTTAATTTTCTCATCGACCAACACCCCCAAGTCCTTCTCTGTAGGGCTGTTCTGAATCTCTTCTCTGCCCAGCCTGTAAATGTGCCTGGGATTGCTCCGAGCCACACAGCTTGGTGTCATTGGCAAACTTCCTGAGGGTGCACACAATCCCACTGTCCATGTGGCCAACAAAGATGTTGAGCAAGACCTGTCCCAGCACTGACAGCACTGTCCCAGCACTGTCCCAGTGTTTTTGATTTTGGGCCTGGGAACAGTGCTGATAACACCAGTGTTTTCAGTTACTACTTGGTAATGTTTTGGTCTGGCCAAGGACTTTCCTAGTCTCATGCTATGCCAGGGAGGAGGGGAGCCGGGAGGAAGCAGAGACAGGACACCTGACCCAAACTGACCAAAGA
>JARCZZ010013910.1:0-27339 GCA_030323915.1 Brotogeris chrysoptera
GAGATTCAGAGCAGCCCTGTGGAGAAGGACTTGGGGATTTTAGTCAATGAAAAACTTAACATGAGCTGGCATCATGCACTTGCAGCCCAGAAAGCCAACCATATCCTGGGCTGCATCAAAAGAAGCGTGAAAAGCAGGTCGAGGGAGGTGATCCTGCCCCTCTACTCTGCTCTCATGGGACCTCACTTGGAGTACTGTGTGCAGTTCTGGTGTCCTCAACATAATAAAAAGGAAATGGAACTGTTGGAGCAAATCCAGAGGAGGGCCACGAGGATGATCAGGGGACTGGAGCACCTCCCGTATGAAGACGGGCTGAGAAAGTTGGGGCTGTTGAGCCTGGAGAGGAGAAGGCTGCATGGAGACCTCATAGCAGCCTTCCAGCATCTGAAGGGGGACTATCGGATGCTGGGGAGGGACTCTTCAGTGAGAGGACAAGGGGCAATGGGTTCAAACTTAAACAGGGGAAGTTCAGATTGGATATAAGGAAGAAATTCTTTCTGTAAGGGTGGTGAGGCACTGGAATGTGTTGCCCAGGGAAGTTGTGGATGCTCCATTCCTGGCAGTGTTCAAGGCCAGGTTGGCCAGAGCCATGGGTGGCATGGTTTAGTGTCAGGTGTCCCTGCCCTTGCAGGGGGGTTGGAACTAGATGATCCTAAGGTCCTTTCCAACCCTAACTATTCTATGATTCTACATTTTTTAAAAATTAGTTATCCACCCTAATAGAACTTCCTCTGGGTCAAAAGCAAAGAGAATAATAGAGGAACTGAGTTATAGAACACTACAAGAAGGTTTAGAATTTTATTTTTGCTACAAAGCGCCTGTTTGCTGATTCTAATTGGTTTTGATAATACCTAACAATGGCTGTAAGTTTCTCATCATGAAACCTGTTTAATGAAGATGAAAGGGAAATAAAGCAATACATTTCTTATTCAATACCCAAAGATAAATGGGATATTGCTAAAAATCAGAAAGGAAGGAGGAAAAAAGGGAGGAAATTCAAGAGTCTTGTGCTACAATCCCAAAATATTTTCTCTGTAGTGTTTAGAAAATTACTTCTCTGTACTTCTGTTTATTATGCTGGAAACTGCTTTAAGAAAATTCCCCCTATTAATTATATTTACAATGTGTTTTGGTGTTGTTGAATGGAGAACATTATAGAATTTCAAAATACTATTTGAGATAACAAAGGAAAAACATTGTTTCCTTCAAAACTATTCATTGAACTCCCTGCTTGAATAAGCTGCAATTAAAGAAATAGTAAATTTTAATATTGAATGCTAACAGAACAGAGGGTTCATTAAAATTATAGGGAAAAATAAAATCCCTCAACACTATGTCAAGTATTTGTTCAGAAGAAATCTTCAAGATTAAAGAATAAAAAAAGGTCATTTTTAACAAATGTGTTGAGACTAGCAGTACAGTAAAACTAACCCACTTATAAAATTATAGCTTTTCTTTTTCTAGGGGTGACTGACCCACAAAATGTGCAGTTCTGCAATACCAACACAACAGCCTTCAGCTGCAGGCCTGAGACATGAGTGCTGTGATGGGAATACAAAAATACAGGTAGAGACCGGAATCTGAAAACCTCCTTACGCCGAGTGCCTGAGAGTCCTGAAATAACATGTGCTGGTTTTCCACCTTTTTTTTTAATCATAGTAATAACCATTTTGATTGTTCAAAGATTTTTTTAAAAAGTCCTGAACTCAATTAAGTTTCCAGTTGCAAATAAAGATTTATGTGGCCTGGTTTTACGTATTATGTAAATGAAAAATCCACAAGTTTTTTTGTTGCATCTACCACATTTCCCAGAGACTTAACATACTTTTTGTAATGCAAACAACTTTTTTATGGCAAAGCATATACATATGAAGTTATAAAGAAAGACGACCCAGCAGCACAAGTTGGGTTAAAAAAATATAAGGGGGAAGAGTTATGTCACTTCTCACTCTCCAGCCTTGCATGTCAACAGGCATGTAAGTGCACCTATTCTTTTATTTAGCCTTTCACTCAGTGTATGATAGACTAAAGGAGGAAAATGTGCTGGATCATTCCTTTAATCCAAGCCATTTATGTCCCAAGATTAATCTCCAAACAGGCAGAGAGACGGTGGAGCCAGCCAATTTAAGGTTAACCTTCTAATTTTACCACAGTCAGTCATACAAGCAGTTATCACTTAAGCTTGACATCAAAATGTCTCTCTATACTTGTCTTCTATTATGCTATTTGAAGCAATACTTTCAGAATTTTAACTTTATAGTAAAAGACCTTTACAGGGTCACGATGCCTAACATAAAAGCAACGGGCAAAAACTCATGCAGTTTATGTCACTATCTGACCACTTCTGAAATATTTAAAAATAGAACAAATCACATTAGTCCTCTACTCTGCACTTGTATTCTCTCATTTGGTACAAAAATTTCTGATAAATGGGGGGGGGAGGGGGGAGGCTGTGTTCAGTATTTCTGTTCCACAATGAGTAAGGATATCAAGAAATTATTGCAAAAGCCAAGATAAAATTTATTGCTTTTCTTAGTTCTGAAAGTGAGTAGTTTTATGGTCACCTTCTACTGCAGTAAATACCTTTAGATTACTTTCTTGCCTAAAGGCATAGGTCCCATGAAATTGTGAACATTCTATTAAACACTACAAATGTCTTCCTTCTGGCAGTGCACCAGACAGATTGCTATTCAGAGAAGGGAGCAGGCATTGGTCTTCCATACTTTGTCATATCCTTCACTCCTGTTATCACTTTTGTGTCATAGAGCATCATAAAATGTACAAGGGGGAAGAACAGGTTCAAAGATATATGGCCAGTCTTAGCTACTTTTTATGAAACTAAAGGAGAAAAATGCTCAAATGTATAAAAAACAACAACAAAAAAAAAAAAAAAAACAACAAACAAACCAAACAAAAAAACCACAAAAAGCCCCCCCACAAAAAAAAAAGCCACAAACCCAAACCAAACCTTCTCTGATATTTTACCAAAAATCTCTCACTAGATTCTGTCCTTTCAAATAAACAGGAATTTGCATACCCCTACCTGCTGACAAGTGCACTTCTATATAGTCAAGTAACCAACATGAGAAAAAGATCAGTCATATGTAAAGTGAAGAGCCTTGGTCTGAAACAGAGTAAGGCCCAGAAGAAACTTTACCCTTCTGACACATGTTCCCCAGTTCAGTTTAGTGCACTGTCAGAAAAAACAACGCTCTTCGCTAAGAAGTGCCAAGACAGTCTTCAACTCCATACACAACATATACACGTGAAGCTACAGGTTCCTAGCCCTGCTTCTCATTCACTGTGTAAAAGATCTTAAGTAACTCAGTCTTGGAATTTCTTATTCCCTTTTCTTACAAGGCAGGGACCCTACAGCATTTTTTCTCCAAATTACACACCGACGTTTAATTAGGATTGACAGACAAAGCCATTTATAAGTATCCTATAGCCATTAAAGGTGTAGTTTTCATTTTTCAAATTATCAGCACTCTTAAATCTCCTTTCATCTGTATCACCATAATTTTTCCCCTGAATGAGAGAAAACATCAATACCATGTGGCACACTGCTAGGATGATGCTTCATTTTACTATCCAGCTGAAAAATTAAATATTCAGTGAGTCAGAGGACAGGTGGAAAGAAATCCACTTCAGAACACTTCTGAAATCAAATATTTATTCTGGGATGTTCTGGAAAAGACTAGGTTAAACTGTGAGCAGAGACACCTTATGGTTCCCACATCCCAGAAGAATTGCAGACAGTGGCTTTCCAGGAATAGGAATATCTCCATAGTAGGAATACCTCATATGTAGAACAGGCACTGCTTTCAAAGTTAAAAAAGTAAAAAGTGTTATAAAAGCTGTTTCAATTAAACTGGCTAACTAATATGAGGTACAGCCAAAAAAAATAATTCTTTGAGATTACAGCAATCAAGTCTTAAATAACTTTGTGATAGACTCCGGAATGTGTTTTACTCATAAGACTGCTCCACTTCTGTGGGCCAATAATATTTTGACTAGCTCTAGTTACTGGAAGACATCTACCTTAAAACAGTGGCATGCACTACCAAATTCCTAATTCTCTTATGAAGCTCAGCAGACACTACCAAGAACCTCAGATCAGGTATTGAATATTGAGAGAATCACCTAGGACTAATTACTTACTGAATGCTTCCCTGCATGCTTTGTTTCTACTAACCTAGTGCTCCAAAACCTAAACAGCTGTTAAGGAAGAAATTTTTAACCATAATTCAAATATTTGCAATATAATTGGGTTTGGAGCCCAAAACCACATAAATACAACAAAAGCATTCCTACTGCTACTTAAAAGTCAGAGAGCAGTCTTCTGTTTCTTTTTATATTTAAAGTTAATTTGGAGTTGTTATCGTAACACTTCTACCTGAGAAACTAACCTTCAGCTCTGCTCCTGTCATTGGCACTCCTTTCTGTTAAGATTATCTCCATTCAAGAGTATTTCTTTTCTACTTTAGGTCCCCACCAAAATCAAACCTCTCTGGATTTCCTGCAGTTCATAAATTCTATGCTTGATCATGATATCAATATATAAACAGCCTTCCAAAGGGCAGCTAACTTCCCTAAGCATGCAAACCTTTAAGATGTTGGCCACTTCAACTGTTCAACTGTTACTAATACTAGCAGGAATCTTTCAAAAGCAAAATCAGTAAATACAGACAATATTTTTTTTGCCATTTTAAAAAAAAGATCTTGAAGTCGTTTTTCTATTTGAAAGGGAAGATCCTGTGGAAAACTCAGCACCTGATCTCAGACCTATATACCCAGAATTGAATTAGAATGATCAGCAAGAAGAAAATAAAATGATACCACCAATACCAGTATATTTCATATACATTTCTACCCAAGTTTCCCCACCCTTATACCTTAAAGTACACATAATCTCTTCTGTAGGACATGCAGCAGAAGAGCAGCATGGCAGCTCATGTATGTCATCAGAAGCGTGAACTTTGAAATAAGTGCTGTATGGGATGCAAGGAGAAAACCAGATATCCCAGGACAGATCAAAATCAGAGTAAGCCTTGTTAAAATACTACTGATAAATAAGCTCAAAAATAAGTTGAAACACCTTTTGATGTGAAGAATGACAATGTAGTGCTGATACATTACATTTCAGTTTACAAGAAGCATATATTTCGCCTGGCAGGAGACAAAAGCAGCATAAAAATGTAAAAGAAACACGAGCATCTCTCTAAATATCCACTTTATGACCAAACCCCATTGCCCTTCTCAAAATGCCTCTGGCTAAAAAGAATAAAGATCTTTTTCTCATGAGGAAAGCTCTTCAGGATGATTATGCTTTGCCAACTCTTCACTGAGGCTCTCACAGAGTATACTTGGTTTCAGTAAATACATTAACTTTGACCTGCGTGAGTAACAGGGGAGGGAGTTAACATTTTAAATAATTACATTTTCAAGACAAGCAGCACTTTTTGGGGCAGAAATGTTCCTCTCTTGTATCTTTCCAAACTTTATTTTCTGTTCAACAGTAACAATTGCAAGCTAAATGTGTCCAAGTGACTAAAATACACACAGTATTTCAAAGACAGAAATATCAACATATCATTACAGTATCTCCTTTTCATTCTTAGTCAATGCTATTTAAAGTTCATGTAAGAAAAACGTTAGAACTATACAGTTCTGCCTCTCTCAGAATCAAAACACATTCACCATTCAGTTGAGGATATAAAAAACAGTTTGTTACATAGAAAATATTTGAACAGATAGCTTATGATACATAAAGCATTTTGAGTTTAGAGGGATTATGGGATGGAAAATGTACATGCTATTCGAAAATCTTTAAAAGACCTAATTTTTTCATCCTGACTGAGTCACTTAAAGTCAAGTTTTAAGCACATAAAAATACATTTAAACACTCATGGTAAGTCATTTTAATACATTTTCAGGGCTACAAAATAGATACAACCTCTATTCGCACCCTATGCAGACCTCACACTTATCCATATTCTTAAAAAACAACAAAAAACCCAACAAATAACCACCCAAAACAAAAAAAAACCCACACAAAACAAACAACACCCCCCAAAAAACCCTAACCAATCAACAAACAAAAACAAACAACAACAACAACAACAACAACAACAAAAAACCAAACCCACAAGCAAGGAAAAAAGAAACAATCGTTTGCTTGCATATTTATTCCTTTAGCAAAGGACAACAATTCTGTATTTCACTTTTTCCAGAATTCACTGCAACAACAGAAATATTGTTCAAAAATTAGTAAGAGGACAGCTATAGCTACAATGCAGTTTTAATAAGCAGGCTAACTTGATATAACCAAGATTGTAATAATGATTGAAAAGCATTTACTATCTGTTTCTGAAGGAGCCATAACTTCTTATATGTGATTTTCAGTGACTTATACCCACATGGTTGTTTTTGTACAATGATGCATACAGCTTATGTATTTATTGTCTCCACTATAAAAACCCAACAAGTATTACTTTTCCGTTAATAATCTGTATTCAAATCTAAAAAAAAAAAAAAAATAATAAAAAAAGGTGGATATAATTAAGTTCAAATAACTGCCATGATGGGCTATTAACTACAAAAAGCTACGACATTTGGCCTCTGAGGCAACAAGCAACTATAGTTTTGTAGAACTTTCATGAGTAAGAAAAGGAACAAGAAATGCAGTACCTATCATGTTATTCTTTCATTTTCTACTAGAAAAGACAAAGTGCACAACTGCCTTTGGAATCTTTTTGCAGCTTCTGCCCACACAGTCCTACCTCAAACACTCAGGAAAGTACTCCGTGTGAAAGTGACTTTACAGCAGCATTTCTCATTTGTTTTCCTTGTCTAAAGGCAGCCACACACTATACTTGCTTCATTTCTCTGAAAGTAATGGCTCAGTCTAAAACAATCCTGTCACTAGTTCTGCTGTCATTACTTCACATAACAATATTTTCATGACATAGAATGAACAGGACTCCCCAGCATGATCTAGCTCTTCTATCAGCCATTTTCTCATAGTATGGACAAAGAAATATGAAGGCTGTAGGGCATCATGTCTCATCAGAAAAATGACTCTTTGCCTAGAATGTTACCTTGTAGTGGAATCAAAGGCCCTACAGACACTTAGCCAACCAATCACCAGAAATGCGTAACTAACATCACAGGTACTATAATGTCTGTGGTGTGTAAAGATACAGTAAAATCATAAGCAAACAACTTTCCAGTGAGAATGGCTATGCTTTCATATAAAATAACCTGAAAGATGTTTACTTTCCTTGCCCTGGATGTTCACCACCCTTTTTCCTCTCTGCTCTTAACTTTTTGCATCCATTTTTCATTTAGAAGTGCAATTTCTGATCAACACTAACTTCTGGGCTGAACCAAGACTGTAGTTGTCAGGAAGATTAAATTACCTAGCCCAGCCTCCAGAGCCCAGCCTATATCGTTCTGTTGAATTTGTTCACCAGGTTTTAACATTTATGAAATGGTTTGTTTTGGAAAAGTTCCTTTGAACTACTTGAGCCACAGAGGAAGTCTCAGTTTCAGAGTAGCTGCTTAGGATGTATTATAATAATCATATCCTGAACATTAGTCCTGATTTCTAGGACTTAAACTTTTCAGTCAGCCTCTTTTAAAGTAGAATCCAACTGCCTAAATTTGTTATCAAGTGCTTCCTGTAGAGAATCAGTCTTTTCAGCTTAATTTCCTCTGGCACTCAGATTTGAATTTTTGTGTGAATGTAAACCACAAGAAGGGCTCAAGGAGACAAACTCAAATACTATCTGATAGCAGATCCTCAGGCTGTATTTCTTATGGCACAAAAAGTTGTTTGCAATTACAGGTTTGATTGACTTGTTTCGTTTCCAACCATGCTAACAAGCACTTAGGATAAAGATTGTGATCAAGTACTCAAAATGACAAGAGGGTAAATTTGAAATGTATAAAAAACAGGACTCCCATGCTTGATTTGTGAACATTGCATAGGTGACATTACATTGTAAGGTCTCCCATAGAATCTTATTTTGAGCTTCAGAGAAAATCCCCCAGAATTAACAAACCACAAAATGTTTAAGTAAGCTATGTAATTTCTTTAATTGAATGTTACTTTTCATGAGTATTCTACATGACACCACCATTGTCATGGTCTAGTTTGTAAATATTGCCGAGTATATTTCTGCAATATATACAGTAGAGTCACATCCATCTAATCCTATTACAGCTGAAACATTTAAATTTTGTCCATCCCTTAATACTAAGGGAACTGGTCAAGCGCAAAGCTTAAAATAAATAAATAAAAAGAATAATAATAACAAAGTATTTTCAACCAAACAGCCATCTTAAAAAAAAGTTAGTCTTGGTTTCAGGTTTCCAGCCTTCAGCTAACATCATCAATGCCTTAGAGCCTCACATCTATCCATTAGCTATATAGATGATCTACAAGTCAGTAATGTAGCTGAAAGGAAGTAGTAAGACACCTTCCATTTAGCACTAAGGCTGCCTCAGGGGGAGCATCAGTATTTATGTGAGGATGCTGCGCAGACAGAATTAGGCTGTAATACTGCAGGAGTGGCTCTTTGCCTCATCTCTGTGTTTGAGCTCTGAAAAATCGGATGGCTTGTTCTGTCATTTTTTCTATGCCTACCATAGATCAGAATATGAACAAGAACAAACCAGGCAAGACACTGCCCAGCTACATTGGAAACAGTGAAAGGAGAAGAGGGAGGGTATGGCAAAAGTGTTATTTTCTCCCTTAGAGGTTCTTACAGTTCCAGATGTTCTTTAAAGTTATAGATGGCTGCAGTTAATGAAGTGAGCAGAGGTGAGAAACAAAACCTACAAAAACACCACACCAAAAAACCTCTTCCTTTTTGCTAGTATACTGCAAAACTCACCGAAATCTTAGCCATAAACCAAATCTGTTCTCTGGCATTTAATATTTTTTTTTTATATATGTGTATATATGTATTTAGTATATACAGATGAGCTAGAAGAACGCAAGAACAGAAGTCTCAGTAGGAATTCCATTATTTCCTCTATATTTTTTAGGAAAAAAAACCAAACAAACCAAAACAAAACAAAAAAATACCCAAACCCCCAGAATTTACACTGCACTCTTACCTATAGTTTCTAGCAAAAGAGATCTGAAAAAATGCAGCAAATAAGGTTAAACATTTAAACTTATTTCATGTGCATAGCAGTACAGAAGCAGCCAACTTCTCTCAGTAATTGACAGTATAATATCCAATCTGAAAATATATTTTCTGTTACAACAGAAAAACGTAGACATTATTCCTTTGAGATGATTTAATAAATAGACATTATCTAGTGCAGATGGCTATTTGCACAGGTTTAACATAATGCTGATGGTGCCTAAATAGACCATTTTTGCTGAAGTGAATTAATTTGGTTTTCCCAGCAAACCACTATTTACACTGCCTGCACTGTAAAAACAGGTAGCACAAACCCCAAAGAACTGTTTTTTTCCCAACTTAAAAAATTATGTCCAGGGAGAATACAGCTACACCCACACTAGCAAACAGCTTATTGTTAAAGAAAATCCAAGAGCATTTCTGAGGGACTGAGCAGAGTAATCCATACAGTTGCAGCGTTAGCAAAGGCCTCTGATATGTTTTGGCTGGAGCAATTTCTCACAAGCATTGTTAAGGAGCAGGCACACCCAGGCACGATTCACAGTGTGTGGCTGGCCTCCCTGTTATGGGTACTGACAAAATTTACTATAGATAAGCTATGCTGTGCTGTATGCTATCTAGCTTTCAGACCTGAGAAATTTTACCAGCACATGCTATTTTGGGGTCCTCCTAAGAACAGCAAGCAGGGCATGGTTTGCATCTCTTTCTACTACCAGGGATGCATTTTCTTCCTAGGTGGCAGTATATCCTGGCCTGATTTCCAATAGTCTTCTGACCCAGCCGTTGACTATGGACAGGATGCTTCTACTTTTCTCTATTGTAGAACACTTCCTACTCCTGGAATTTATTATGTAGATTTCTACCTGTAGAAATAACTGTCAGTCTTGTACACCTAGGGACCTGAACTAGTCTCTAACTCAAGACTCCTGACAGGTACCCTGAAACTCCTCAGTCCAAACCCAGATAGGCAGCATACCCAACCTAATGTTGCTAAGAACAATCTGATCTTCTCTACAAGCATGAGCAATACATAAAAAATGACTACAGAACACAACTTCATGCACGAATAAGCTTTTTCGCCCCCTAAGAAATCTTTTTGCTACAATACGCCATCTCTTAGGTAACCCGTGCTGCTTATTCTGAGACTGTCCCAATCACAGCATCTTTCCCCAAAACAAAGTGAGAAACAAGCCCTCAAGAAGCATGTTCCAAGACACCAGTTAAATATATTCAAAATTAACATCTGACACACATTTTATAGCCTTTAAAATAAAAGCACCACATGTAGCAACAGGAGAAATTGTTACTTTAAATGTAGTGGCAAGCATTATGCTAATGCACATGGCTTACTCCTTAAGAGGTTCTAACAGTCTTCTAATTTTTGCTACCTTTTTTTTTTTTTTTGGGGGGGGAAGGTGGGGAGAAATTGGTCTGGTTTTGGTTTGGGTCTATCGTTAGCCCTTTTTTCTTTTGAGAGAGAACAAGAGAAAGAGAAAAGGTGGCTGGGGGTGGTGTAATATGGACTCAGTATTTTCCAGCATGGTGGCTCTCCATACAGTTTGAATATTTATTTCTATATATTTTCAAAAGAATAGTTATGGCTTTTACAGTTGCTTAGAAAGCTATGTATTTAAAATTGAAGTTTAACTGAACTGCTCAAATTTATTAGGTCAGCTTTCTCAGTCAGAAAAACCTGCTGAAGAGGACTCTTAAAGAGTTCCAGCTATATATACACTTCAGACAAAACTGTGAATTACAAGAATTAAGTTATCACAGCAAATCCTTATTGACAGGTTAGCAATCCTGCAAGCAATGCATTATTGCCTACCAGTGTTTAAGATAAAGCTTCCAGAAATCAATCTGTTTGTGGGTGCCACCTTGAACAGACATAAAAGTCACAACACCTTTATTAGATATCTTAACTGTGAATTCTGTTCTTTTCCCTCTTTAGAACCTCAAATTCACATGGGGTCAATATTTTTGTTTGAAAAAAATAGAGATATACACTTACAGCATCTCCTAATAGCACTGTAACAGTGGTGCTTGCTGAGAAGTTATTTCTTGGTAATGACCACACAGGCACCAGAAGTATATGACTTTCTTAAAAGCAGAAGGCACTAAAACATTGATGAAACTTGAATACTCCTGTGCCAGCTGTGATGTTGCAATAGTGAGATAGCAGGAGCACAGAACAGGTTTATACATCAAAAGAACCAACATCACTTTTCACTAGAGCATTCTTACCCCATCTCCTAGAAACAGTTTAAGCACTAGTAGCTTTTAAAAACAATTTTCAACTGCATTTTTAACTGCAATTTTAAATTTGATTTTTAATGTTTTGTGTTGCCCATATACACTTCAGTACCATGATGGAAGAACTAAAGCATTTGATTTCAGAATGCCTCAAACATTTACTGAAGTCCCAAAAAGCTGCAGTGATACATCGCACAACTGATCAGCAGACTTATTACTTAGAGACATGAGATTTTACAAAGACGTGAAAGAGAACTTCTGCAATGCATGGCAAAACTATATGTAACAAGCTCTTAAGTTGTTGCGGGTTTGTTGGGTTTTCTTTTAACTATGTTTCTAACCATCTGGTGTGCTGACACAAGGGGAATACCTTACTTCCATACGTCCTCTCAGCAAACAGATTGAAATATTGAATATTTCTAGTGACACTACAAGCTTCACTAGGCCATTTTTATTTATAAAGTTTATTAATATTGATCAAAATTAACATCCCAATGGGGGAGGTGCTTAAAGCATAGAGCATTGTTAACTTCAGCAGACTATATGTATATTTGAAGCTGGATATATACTTTAAGTATCTTCCTTAGTTGTGCTATTAAGACAGAAAACAAAATCATAAAGACACTCATTACTACAATTTAAACTTTCTAGACTCAACCAGTCAAAACAACAGTTTTACTCATTCCTGACTTGTCTGAGCTAGAAATATATGTTGTATACTGAAGACAATCACATTTGCCTGGCCCCATATAAATATACTGCTATTAGAATCCAGGCATTTCTGGCAGCAGTTATTCAAGAGCTGCCCACCATACTAGCATGAAACAGAGACCATAATCTGTAGCAGCATTTCCAGCTTTAACTACCTTGCAGCCCATGGTGAGACCAGCTTACAGGTGATGGCACTACGTTATCCAATACCAACACATTTTATAATCACTGCATGCTTATTTTAAATTTAGCTCTGATTTGTAAATATGAGCTTATTTCATAAACCGCGTGCACAGAACAGCTTATAAACTGATCTCAAACCAGTTACAGGCACAATTTCTTAGATATAGCTAGACCAAAGATAGAGCAGACAATTGCTAATCAAAACCTAGCACCTTCACATTTTAGAACCTCAGACCAGAACACTGAGTGTAGAAACCATAGGTGGGAAACAGATTTTATGCCAAGGTAAATTTTATAGCAGCTTTTAGATTTAACAGAATATTTCACACAATGTGTCAGCCTACAAAATGACACAGTTATTAAACACTCAATAACAGTACTTGCCAGATGTGAATGAAGAAAATGTGTTCTTCCATGGAAATGCTGCCTGACATTTGAGGAGAGACTTTTATATAACCATACTGTACCATAACAAAATCACCTTCATCTGGTTTGATTGCTGATACATGATTCCAAGAACATGTTGCATGCTTGAGTGGAAATCCAAGGTTTCAATCATCAGTAATGAATTTGCAACAGCTGCAGACAGTAGCATATTGTTTATATGTCATGTGCAGTTAGCAAAAAAAAAAACATTCACTGAAAGTGTTACTGAAATTCATTGAATTATAAAAAGCTACCCCTGAACACATTAGACATGTTGCCACAGTGCATGCAAAAATAAAAACCAAGCTGTATTTGAAAGAAAATGCTGGTCTGATTTGTGAAACAAGGAGCAGAGTAAGCACAACGTTAGGGGTTGGAACTGACTCTAGCGTACCTTATTGAGGTTTTGTTTTCTCTGGTTTTAATATAATAGCATTTCATTCATAGGTTTCAATTACTGCTTCCCAGTTTGATTGAGGTCCCTGAGTGCCCACATATTTTCTAAAATTCTAATAGATCAAATACACAAATAGTATAATCACCTCCAAATAATATGTAGAAATGACTTGTTGAGCAACATATAACAGAGAACTGTAACACTGGCCTCACTACTATGCTCCAAGCTATATTATGGTAGTAACATGCCAGCTGGAGGCACACCTTCTTCCCATGTTCCTCCCTGTTATAAGAATACAGTGATACTGACCTGGGATTCCCCCTTCCCTTGCGTTCTTGCTTGGTGCAAATAAGACTTCATAAAAGCATATATTGGTCTTATTTATCCTTTGTATCACAGCCTGATAAATCTGTCTTTCTTAAGAAAGCTGTTCTGGTAACATCTGGTTATTTCACCACACTAAATCATAGAAAAGCCATCCAGTCAAATCTCCCATTTCTAATAGGAAGTTAAGAGTAGCTGCTTAGGATGTGCGTGAACAAAACAAGACTTCAAACTAAAACCCACCAGAGGACAAAACGTAAATTAGTACCTGCCCACAACATGTTCGTAATCTCCACCAATTCGTTACTCAGACTCCTAAACCAGGAGCATCTTCACAGTTAATAGTTTTCAGTATTTTGCTGGCTTTTTTTTCTTCCATTAGTTTGCCACTTTTTGAACGCATTGTAATTTCCACCACATATCATGTTAAAGACTTCTGCAGCTTAATTATGTGTCATACAAAGTGGAATCTGCCCGTGGTGGTTTTGAACATTACAATAATGAAAAGGACACAGTATCAGGCCAAAAGAGGTACATTCTAATCTTACAATGTTAAGTCTTTATGACAGCAAAATCAGCAGAGGTACAGAATGAAGCCCTTACTGCAGTGCATCATCAACACATTTTACAGACATTTCTGGAAGCTAAACCTGTTAAAAATATTAGAGGTGCTTTCAAATGCAGATTTGATTTGCAAATACTATCTACTTTTCATCACAGTCAATGGAATTATTACCAGAGCTGTAAATGGTCTAGCATTTGGTCAGATGAACACAAACTGTGCTCTGCTCACTTTCCACAACATCGGACCCTCAATACTGAGAGCCTAAGGGAAGATACAGAAATGATCATTTATAAAACATTAACTGCTTGCTAAGTGAGTCCAGGGCATCAAAAAAAATTGAAAAGCTGTTGACTTGGCAAGACCAATACCTTCTATTGACAAAACTCACCAATTCCTGTTACAGAACAAATCTTCAACTGACCTCAAACTGCCTCTCATCAAATGATGAAGCATTTACACTAGGCAAAAAGTTTTTCATTGAGGGAAATGCGAAGCTGTGTACAAAACTTCTTATTCTTAAAATGCAATTTTTAAGGAACAGGTAAAACCTAGCAGCTGAGCACAATCATGCTAAGTAATTGCTCATACAAGACAGAATAAAACAATGACACCACTTTCATCTACAGGCGTGATTAATGCTTATGTTCACAACAGTTTTCTAGAACTGAACCACAGATGCAAAAAATGAGCAAATGAATTTTATTCCCCCATACCCTACCCCCTTAAGTGGCAGTGTTAACAACAGAAAAACATCAAAAGAACAGAGGATTTGTTTGAAGAAAGTATTATAATCTTCAGCATACTTTGTTTGATCTTTTACAAAATTGTGCTATTTCCACACATGTAAATAGAAATGGTGGTAGCAATACATGCAAGATGAGCTAAGCTTCCCAAGACACAGTTCAAACAAATGAGTTCCTCTGGGTTTGTGAGAACATCTATGCAAACTCCAGCTCATGAAAGACTACTAGCAACTCTACTCCACTGGTGAGATCAGAAAACTCACAAACACTTCCAAAAACCTGCCTTCATCTTAGGTTTAAAATTTTTATGGCGCCAAAAATAATGCATTGGTTAAAAAAAAAATTATTCTTAAAGAAACAGTTAAAAAAAATAATTTATAGATAACCAAATCTTCTGAATAATAGTTGTTTGCCAGTGGTGAGCTTTGATGCAGACACTATGACACATCAGAAAATGTTGGCTAATATACTGCGGCAATATTCTATTTCTATGCTGGGAAAGAGCAAACAAGTATTCGCTTTAAAAAGAGTGGATAGATCTTAACTTTAAAAGCTTTAATTTTTATTTCCAAGATAAATAATTTAGCATTTTTGTCCTTGTACAGAAATAAATTCTATTTTACGATTCTTTTTTTAACCTATCATTGACTTTTCTGTACTGAGAAGTGGAATAGCAGAAGTTATAAAGGAAAAATTACTCCACTCCAGAATAAGATTGCTTTGGGAACAACTGTTAACAAAAAAAAGTATAATTATAGTTTCCTAAAGAGGTAACTGAAAAGAAATGTAGACTTGAGATAATTTGTAACTAGTGTGAAGAACTCCAAAACATATTAAAAAACTTTAAGTGCTAAGAAAAGTCAACCACCTTGGTTTTGGTTTTTTGTGTGTTTCTTTTTGTGTTTTGTTGGGCTTTTTTCCCCCCACTAATCAAATGTTTGAGGTATTTTTAATCTGCAATTGTGATTAAGTACCTTAATTTAAAGGCCCAGCAAAAATCACTGTAATATAATCACATCACCGTTGCACACTAATCCAAAGTCCCACAGGTATTGTTTTCAGTGCTGTTCCCCCTCTCCATTCTTTCTTAGAAAATTGCACTGGGTAGCTAAACAAAAACACCCGCATTTAGAGATAATTTAATATAGAGACTTACATGAACAAAACCACATCACAGTAGCATTTAGGGCAGTTTTATATGAAGTAATAATATAGATAATCATAAGCATGTAAGCCTGATACCAACCCTTGATAGCATAAATAGCTAATATGATAGTTGATTAATAAAAGAAGGATGTGTAATTAATGCCAATCAACAAGGATTTATGGTAACTAAACCCCATCAAACTAACCTGATATTTTTATGAGATCACAAATTTAGTGGAACAACGCAATAGTGATGCTGCAACTTACTCTGATGTGTGTTACATTTGATGCAGCACTGACATTTTGATTAAGAAACTAGAACATTATGAAATCAGTCTTAGGTAAGTTTAACTGGTATGTTTCAATATGCAATTGAATCATCAAACGTCTCACAGTGATTACTTTCTAGCCCCATGCTATTGAAAACATTTGTTAATGATCTGGAAGAAAGTAAACTACTTATTCAAAGTTTTCAGGTGGCACAAAATCTGGGAGAGTCACTCACAAAGCCACATGAACAGCTTTACTTACCTGAGATCAAACACATAATGTACATTTTAAAACCACCAAAAATAGTCATACCTATAGAAGCAGGGGCCATGCATGCAGGAGGGAGCCTGTCTACAGAGACAGCAATTTGAAGTGACTGAGGTTTTTTGGAGGATGAACTTGAACCCTCAGGAATGGCATCATGGTTAAACTATCTAATAAAAGCACTAGATATCAACACAAGTAAGCAGACTGTAGCATCCCTGTAATTGGCACTGATGGCATTACTATTATAACTGTGCCTTATTCTGATGTGTGAAAAATGTTGAAAATTGGTAGAAGTACAGCGGATAGCTGAGCGAATGATTAAGAACTGGTAAATCGAAGTTTTATTGCTTAAGTTCCAGAACATTAAAGGAAAGGATAAGGTATATCCAAACTTCAGTCTATGGGTACCAACACGAAGAAACAGAGGAGTTTTAATAAAGGAGATTACATAGTACCATTTTTCTCCTAGCTTCAGCTTCTAAAAATTGTACATTTTAACTATTGATATGCATTTTTGACAGGCAAGGTAATTAATTGGTCATAAATTAAGGGAAAGTTTTCTTGCTTAACTCACCAGTGGCTTTTAGTCAATGAGATTAAAAAAAAAAAATTTTTTTTTTTTAAAAAAAAAATCTATTGCTTCAGGAAAGGCTCCTAACTTTTGATACACAAGAAGTTAGGCAAAATCATCAGAATGCTCCTTAGCACTAGGACAAGGGTAATAGGCTTACACTAAAACAGAGGATGTTCAGGTTACATATAAGGAGGAAGTTCTTGACTGTGAGGGTGGTGAGGCACTGGCACAGGTTGACCAAAGAAGTAGTAAATGCTTCATTCCTGGCAGTGTTCAAGGCCAGGTTTAGACAGAACCTTGGGTGACATGATCTAGTGTGAGGCATCCCTGCCAACGGCAGGTGGGTTGGAAGTAGATGATCTTAAGATCCTTTCTAACCCTAACCAGTCTACAACTCTGTATCCATGAACCTCTTCTCACCCACGCCTGCCGATTACACACTTTGAAGTTTGAGTTGCAAAAAATTGCCTTAGAGAGTGTTTTGGGCTTCATACTTCGTATCTCAGCAATTTCCAAATAATAGCATAGGACCAAAGAGGATCCTGAAATGCTAGTGCACATACCAGGCTACCCTAACAATCTATATTTTGGGATGCAATTGTTCAACATAGAAATAAAGGAGGAATAAAATACAACTGATACTCACTGATATTTTGTTTGTGGTTTCATGGGGTTTGGGGTTTTGGCATTCTTTTTTTGTTTGGCTGGTTTTGGTTTGTTGTTTGTTTGGGTTTTTTTTTTGGCAGGGGGAGGGGTTATGGGTTTTTTTAAGCATAAAGGATATAAGAAAGAAGTCTTTACTGTAAGGGTGGTGAGGCACTGGAATGGGTTGCCCAGGGAAGTTGTGAATGCTCCATTCCCGGCGATGTTCAAGGCCAGGTTGGCCAGAGCCTTGGGTGACATGGTTTAGTGGGAGGTGTTCCTGCCCATGGCAGGGGGGGTTGAAACTAGATAAACTTCAGGTCCTTTCCAACCCTAACTATTCTATGATTTCACAAATAGCAAACATCACTGTACACAAAAAAAAACCCAAAACAAACAATATATAATATAGCAATGTATCAGAGACTTCCTATAATGAGATGATAGGTCTTTAGTCTGCTATAGTTGCATTTTGATAACATCACTGAATTTACTTTACTTTTGATATTCTGCTATAAAAGAGAATTTATTTCTCTTCTCAACATAAAATGAGGTCTGAGCTGATCAAAGCAAAATGAGATGAAAAAATGAAGTATATTTTATCTGAACAGTGACGTTTGAGAACAACAACTTCAGACGCTTGAAAGAAAAAAAAATTACTTGGCAAGTTGTATATTTAAATCACCCAAGTTGAATGCTATTCCCTTGATTGCTTAGTCTAGCCTATTCCAGATGAGCACAGACTCCCTGTGGAACAGACTGGCTATGAAAAGCTTACATCACATTGCTGCCCTCAGTGCTAAACCTAATGATGGCAAACATGCAGGAGAAGGAAACATGATATGCACAAAAATTTCAGTATAATAAAATTGCAAGATTCAAATCACAGGAGGAATGTGATTAAAAAAAAAAAAACAGGAAAAGATATGTAATAAATAAAAATTAAAAAAACAAACAAACAAAAACCCCAGAAAATCCCCAAATCAAAACATAATGTGCTTCCTTTTGCAAACACCTTATCCCCAAACATACACTGGAACAGTGCAGCTATTTTATAGTGGAATCCGACTGCTTAAAACCCTATATGATGACCACATACTAATCATGTGTTTTTAAGGTAAGTGACTGAACAGGAAAAATCTTTGCTGTGGACTCAGGAGATTGCTACAGAGCTCATTCAGAAGGGTATATTTAAGGAAACCCAGTACTTAGAGATGATCTATAAGACCATAAAAGGTCTGCTGCTCCTTTTAGAAACACTGCTGAAAACTAACATATTTTGGGGACTGAAGAAGAGAAAAATGCTATTCAGTTATAATGACAGACAGTTAAGGCAGTCTTCATCGGAATAAAAAAATTCAAGGTAACAGTAGTGAGATATAACCTGGGATAGAAACACATTTTTATTTCCATTAAAACGGTTTTAATTTTTCCTTATTCACAATGGCTTAAGCCATATCTGACTTATAATCCTGTTTAACCCTTCCATTATTATTTCCTGGATTTTAAAGCCTACACTTCCTTCTGCACACCAAGCAAGAATCTGAAGAACATTTCACAGGTTTATGAAGTTCAAAACAATTTACCCTACATTTTACATTGGAGACATGACACTGTGTTTCAGAAACTCATACACGTTCATTTGAGTGTGAGACTAATGTGGAGCTCATTACTATGAAATCACTACTTCAGTGGTTTACAGTGGTGTTACAGCTCTGTCTCTGCCTGCCTACGAAAGAGCCATATTTCTGTGGCTCTTGATGACTTCTGAATAGTATGAGCTTATGAAGAGAAAGAAAATGCAATAGCATTTTTATACACAGAAATAGAAGAAATTATCCTCTTCACAATCAATTCAATGAACATTGAATTCTACATTACTGATATTTTGCAAGGCTTTTTCTTTTTATCTTGGAAAATTTATTGTGATCTCACTACTATAATTTCGTCAATTTGGATGAAGTAATTATATAAAATAGTTTTAACAGCATTTGAAAGTCTTACAAATATTTTTTTTTAAAAAAAAAAAGGAAAATTTTGATTCATTATTTCAAATACTCCACTGGATCACCTTTGCACTAAAGGAGAACTGGGTTTCTGAAGAGAATAAGTTCAGTTCTCCCTTTTTAGGGGAGGAGAATAAGAGCTTGTTCACAACACTCCTTTTTTCAAACATAGCAGTAAACTTAGCTCTTTGGTTATGCAGCCATTTGGGAATGTTTCTAGTCAAAGAATATGCTGGCTGACAGAAATGGAGTTAAGTTTCCACCTTTAAAGAATTCTACCCTTTAAAAAAATCAGCAATAATTTAAAAAGAGGCTAATAAACCCCCTGATGTTTCAGTTCTTCACAATTTTGTGACACTGAAACTATAACTACATTTCTGTAGGAGGGAAAAAGATGGCTCTTCATCTATAGAAGATTTCATCTCCCTCTGTCTACATCAAACTTCCTGATAACATTCAGGCGCAATACAAGATGGACCTCAGACATACAGATGCAATTTCTTCATGATGTGAAGAACAGTTTGTAAATTGCTTACTAATTAACCTCAGCTCTCACCTATTAGTAAAGCCTTCCTACACATTTATGGATTTGTGAAACTTGAACTACGGTGCTGCTCTGCATTGAGAAAGCAACCTCTGACTACCTAAGCTAAGAGACAAAAAACCCAACAAAACAATTCAAGCTATTCAGAGGTAGTAGCAAGGTGGGTGTCAGTCTCTTCTCCCATGGAACAAGAAACAGGATGAGAGAAAACAGCCTCAAGTTGCACTAGGCAGGATTTAGATTGGATATTAGGAAAAACATCTTCACCAAAAGGGTTGGCACGTATTGGAACAGGCTGTCCAAGGAAATGGTTGAGTCACCATCCCTGGAAGTTTCTAAAAGACATACAGATGTGGGACTTGTGGACATGGTTTAGTGGTGGACTTGGCAGTACTAGGTTAACAGTTGGACTTGATGATCTCAAAGGTCTTCTCCAACCTAAATGATTCTATGATTTAAGCTGTAACTAAATTATGTTCATGTAAGAGCAGTATCTCGAATTTGAGAGAACCATGCCTGTTTCCATGGCCTTCTGATTGCCTTTTTCAAAGAACACAGAGAATTATAAAACAAAACAAAACAAAACGCACACACACAAAAAAAAACACCAAAAAAATAAAAAAAAAAATAAAAATAAAAAAAAAAAAAACATAAAAATGCGCAAGCAAATACTTTTGAAAACCCAGAGCCTGGAGCACTGCTGGTACTCTGAATCATTTCGCCAGGTATTATTTCTCCAATAACAGCCTCACCCCCGTAGTTTGGATAGTCTGAAGCTGTATTTGCAACATATGCCTAAAACAGGTTGTCTCCTGATTTTTGTTCAGCGATGCCTTTCTGAAAGATAACACTGATCCTTGGCTCTGCTAAGTATGCAACTTGCCACAGGCATTGACAGCAACTGGAATCATGGGACTTAGTTGACTAGGTATCTCTTGTTTGCTACAGCATTAGCTAGTTAAGATTACAGTTTTATGGTCAGTGCTTTTTGGGTTTCCCCACCCCCTCACAAAGCCAAGATGATAAGCAGTTCCATTTTCTGTTTTTCAGGGGGAAAATACAAAACCAAACAAAATAATTCTGCGAGGGAATGTGTTGTAGCTCAGGAGCCAGGGTTGCCAAATGGCGTTATTTCAGTACCTTTTTCACAGAGATTGAATTAAGAAAACAAACAAACAAACAAACAAAAAAAACCAAAAAAAAACAAAATCCCAAGCAAAAAAACCCCACCCACACTACACAAAAAACCCAAACAAACACCACCCCACTGTAAGTAGTCAGATATGTTCTGGGAGTCCCAGGAGGTGACAAGACTGAGAATCTTGACTCTATGCTTTTGTGTGTAAGGGCTCAAGCTGGATACCTGTAAAGGAGACTCCTGTCTTTGCCAACAGCACACTTCATCATCTTTACTTCCCTGTGTCTTTCAAGAAAACAGGAAGGACTTCTCAGTGATGGTAGTAGCACAGTGAAAACAAATAGGTAGCAAAAGTTGATCAGGCAATCAACTCTTACAAGTAGAGTAGTCCCTGAAGCATACAGATACAGCCAATCTGCCCTGAGGCAAAGTGATGCTTTCTTTTACACACCTAGCAGAGTATTGTTGAGAGAATAGCACATGTATGGCTACTACCTGCCACTTTCCTAAGAGTGGTTGAGCTACATGACCTACTTCTATATAGAGCACACTGAGAAGCAGAAGCCTGAAAATTGCAAGACCTCAGTTCTTTGGCCATGCATGGAGACAACCAAAAATCACATGCTTGTTAAAACAACTGTTTGGTATCTAAACCTAGATAAAAAATGTCTTTACACCCTCTGTGGCCAAGCAGGAAACACCTGTGAACCTGCATGGATGTGCTACTTCGCAACTGTCTTGCTGGGAAGACAAAGAGAAGATTGTACCAGATCAGATGAGTGCCTGTAAAAAGGCACTCATGTCACCCCAGTCTGCAAATATTTGATGAACAGAATCCTTTCATACATACAAAGTTCTGTGTTAATCTCTAAAAGTTACATCAAGAACAATCATTTCAAATTAGGCTTTTACCTGAGAAGGAAATACCTCTAAGACCTCTTCAGCGCTAAGCAATATCTAATGCATTAACAGATATAAGTTTACAGAAATAATGCGTAGAAAAACATTCCTTAAGAATTTGAGGTGTCTAAGCTGCTTCTTACTCAGGCTTTTTATTGATGTCACTTCAAGAAACAAAGGATACAATAATAAGCATGTGGGAGAACAGGTTGTAAAACAACAAGCGAGAAGAACCTACTTCTGTGGGCAAAGCCTGAAAATATGATTTGAAAGATCTGACATGCAAGAAGACGTGTTTATTATCAGTGTCCTGAAAGCTTCAAATTTCTATGACAGTTATAAAACAAGCATTGACATAAATGTTTAAGTATTACATTCTGCATTTAACCTATGCATACTTGAATATCTAAGAGTTCTGCTACAGTGAAACAGATGGTATAAAATGACTTTCTCCTATATTCCAAGCAGCAACTGACCAACTTCCTCCCTTTAGGTAAACATTTGAGATATGTTATCAGATGCTGAACAGCTCTTTTGAAGTGTATCGTACATACCAGTTCACATCCACTCCTGCAATCCTAATATGGTTAGAATTCATACAAATACTTACTATTGTAAGTGCCACAATACTTGGAGAAACATGACAAAATCTTACCGCCACATTTCCATTGCACCTTTGGGACTGGCAAACACCTCTTATTCTGTTGGGCATCAGCACATCATCCCAGCAAGATGGACCCTTCAAAACAAAAACCAAAGCATATATAAAGCGAAGGCTTTAATCTACATAACAAGTAAACATATAAAAGTCGTTTTATTGCCACTTTTCTTGGCCCTAGTTATTTTAAACTTCAGCTAGACAATTTCATTATGTTTATGCTGAAAAAAGTCCCATCAGATTATATGATAATATTCATCAGTAAATCTCAGTCACTGACAGCACTTACAGCCCCCTCCATCCTGAGGCTGAAACAGCAGATGTATTTTTTTCCATCTTAAGACAGAGACCGACTTAATTCTGAGTAAAAAACCACTACAAGGACTCATCTTCTCGTTCAATACTGTTTGCACCTTGGTCTACAGCAGAGTAGAGAGGGAAAAAGTGAAAAAAATCCAACAAAACAAAAAAACAAACAAAAAAAAACAAAAACAACAAAAAAACAAACAAACAAACAAAAAAAAACAAACAAAAAACCCACAAAAAAAAATCCCACAACATTTGGAAGTAGAATACACAGTTAAAAAGACTGAAGAATAATACAGAAACAACAAAGTACAGAAAAGCTAACTTACTCTAAGTATTTAATGGCTATAATTCCACTGAAATCTGTTTCTGTTTTCATGGGCTGCTAACCTGAATGTTGATAATGTTCTCTGTAAATAAATTGGACTTTTTGTCACCAGATAAAGCCTTTACGCAACCGTAATGCAACATAATGAAAATGTGAAGTGAAAATTGTTAGTAGATTCCTGGACATTTACATTAGCTTCAAGATTTACCTGTCACAGTTAATAACAACTTCCCCCATGTCCCCAAAACACGGTAACAAAAAAACTGATAGAAAATCTTTATCAAACCTTGCTTTCACTTCTTGAATATAAAGAACCCATTTATGTGTGTACTACAAAACACAAAGATTATTATAACCTTTATTCAGAATTGCAAAACAGTGTTGTTAACAGGATGATTTAAAGAATACTTATATATATCTATAGCATACATAGGAACATGTATTAAAATATTACCCAGCACAAAAATTTTAAAATATACTAGCAAGTCTAAATAGTAACCTCACACAAGCGAACATTTAATTCATAGAAAATAAAAATTAATCAGATAAAGAAATACTAAAATACAGATACCATACACATAGCAGATATAGACAACTACAAAAAATACTGTTACTTGGTTTACTCAGTATTTAGGATAGTGTCACTACTTAAGAATAAAATTAAAACCTTACCCAGAAGAGAAATTATATTGCAGTCAAGACATTTAAGTGTATTAGTGAAATTAATCCCTATTTCAATCATGTTTGGATTACAAAGTAATCCAGTACCACATCTAGATCCATCTTCTTCATACTTCTGTATTAGACATTTCCTCAGCATAGTGCAGCTATGACTGAAACAGCTTTGAACTAAGTTAATAATAGAAACTTCACTATAGAAAAATAGATCCAGCCTACCTAAAAACAGAGTAAAACAGCTCTCCTTGCTACTGCTATAGCTGAAGTCCTGGCATTTGAGAATGGTAAAAAGGAGCTTGAGCATTTGCAAGTCGTAATACATGCAAACACGGGAGTAACTACTGTTAGATTTGACTTCCTGAGAGAAAAACAGCTGCAGTATAATATAGCTAGTAAAAAGTAAAAATACTTTAAACTGTGGGAAATAAGCCCCACCAAAAAAAAAACCCAACAAATCCAAACTCCCATCCCCCCCCAAAAAAAAAGAAAAAAACAAAACACAAAAAACCAAACCCAAACCAATTTTTTTCCTCCATCCAAAATTGCATTAAATTATTCAAAACTTTTAAAGAAATCAAGTTGACCACCAATTGTTCCCGTGGATTTTGACCTCTTGCAAAGTTGAAACTTTGCAGGAAGAACAGTAGAGCCTCCTTCAGGTGTTGTGTAAAGTACTTTTTCTTGTTTTCAACTCAGTAGCCAAAGGCTTAATTCAACACACACCCATTTATTCATTTTTCCTGATGCCACCAAATATTGTGTAGATCTGTAGCATACTTCTCAAGCAGTTTTCCTTCCATTCCTCATACAGATTTAAGTAGATGGACTAACATTTTAGTCTCTTGGTATTTTAGATACAAGAATCATGACACAGTATATAAGACTTACATGCTGCACGAGTAAATGAGAAAATGGTGTTTCTGGATTTGTTTGTTTTTTTGATTTTATTCTTTTTTCTTAATAATTATTAAAACGCAATTTGCTGGTGGTTACTAAGCACAGAGGCAGAATTTTGGTGGAATTATTTATAATAGCTCCTATATGTCATTCCTGAACGTAATAGTTCTCTCAAAATCCATCATGTGCATATAAAATACAGGTTTATCTTCGCAGCCCATATCACTTAATATTAACATACATTAAATTCCATCTGCCACTTTGACACCAGATGAAGTCTGCATACTAAAGTCCACAGAGGGTCTTCTCATAGGCACTTCCTAGGCTTCTCCATACTGAGTACATCTGTTCGTTCACAAGGATGGACCAGCTGTATACTTCAGTCACCAAATGTTTCTTTTATATAGCAATCATCTAGAGCACTTGTACGCTTTCTGCCCCTTTTATACTTTAAAAGAGCTCAGTAACAGTTTTCATGCTGTTTACAAATTATAAGCTTTTTGTTTGCCTAATTGCATCATTATATTGAAGGTGCTGGAATTAGGTGCTTAACGTTCCCCTATCCTTTTATTCCACCCCTACAATTTAGCCATGCCAGCTTCTGTTCAGTTCTTCTTAAGTTTTTGTACTCAAACTTTGATTCCAATACAATTCCCACATCTCCTCCTTTTAACTCCTTAGCTGCCCTTCCTAGCTTCTTCTCAACAAGCACTCTTTACATCCGTGTGTCTTTCTAAAAATTAAGCACAATACTTGTGCCTTTCTCAGATTTTGGAAAGTTGCTGAACGTAAATATACTACAGTCATTCCAAAAACACTGGGCCTTTGTTATTAACATTATAAATCACGTCCTCTGAATCACCTTCCCTTGAAGGTTCTTTGATCACCTCTTCCACAACACAACCTGATAGAAACTAAAAAAGTTCACTCTTGGGATGACCACACCACCGAAGTCTTGGAAGGCAGACGCAGGGACTGTGAGAATGAAGACCTTAAGCCCACTGAAGGAGAAGATCTGGTTCGAGACCATCTTAAGAACCTGAACATGCACAAGTTTATGGGACCTGATGAAATCCATCCACGGGTCCTGAAGGAGCAGGCAAATGAAGGTGCTAAGCCACTGTCCATCACATTTGAGAAATCATGGCAGTCAGGTGAAGCTCCCGACAACTGGAAAAAAGGAAATATAACCCCCATTTTCAAGAAGGGGGAAATGGATGAGCCAGGGAACTACAGAGCAGTCAGCCTCACCTCTGTGCCTGGCAAAATCTCGGAGCAGATTCTCCTGGAAGCCATGCTGAAGCACATGAAAAACAACAAAGTGCTTGGTGACAGCCAGCATGGCTTCACTAAGGGAAAATCCTGCCTGACCAATATGGCGGCCTTCTATGATGGGGCTATGGAACTGATGCACAGGGGTAGAGCAGTTGATGCCAGCTACCTAGACTAGTGCAAAGCATTTGACACTGTCTCACATGACATCCTTGTCTCTAACTTGGAGAGACATCAGTTTGATAGGTAGACCACTCGGTGGATAAAGAACTGGCTGGATGGCCGCACACAAAGAGCTGCGCTCAATGGCTCAATGACCAGCTGGAGACCAGTAACGAGTGGTGTCCCTCAGGGATCAGTGTTGTGAGCGGCCTTCTTCAACATCTTCGTCAGTGACATGGACAGTGGGATTGAGTGCGCCCTCAGCAAGTTTTCCGATGACACCAAGCTGTGTGGCACGGTTGGTAAGTTGGAAGGAAGGAATGCCATACAGAGGGACCTTGACAGACTTCTCAGGTGGGCTGATGCCAACCTGATGAAGTTTAACCATGTCAAGTGCAAGGTCCTACACGTGGGTGGCAGCAATCCCAGGTACAGCTACAGGTTGGGCAGAGAAGAGATTCAGAGCAGCCCTGCATGAGCTGGCAGTGAGAGCTCACAGCCCAGAAAGGCAACCATATCCTGGGCTTCATCAAAAGGAATGTGACTAGCAGGTTGAAGGAGCTGATCCTGCCCCTCTACTCTGCTCTCATGAGACCTCACTTGGAGTATTGTGTGCAGTTCTGGTGTCCTCAACATAACAAAAAGGACATGGAACTGTTAGAACAAGACCAAAGGAGAGCCATGAGGATGATCAGGGGACTGAAGCACCTCCCATATGAAGACAGGATGAGAAAGTTGGGGCTGTTGAGCCTGGAGAAGAGAAGGCTATGTAGAGACCTCATAGCAGCCTT
>JARCZZ010013910.1:37667-54452 GCA_030323915.1 Brotogeris chrysoptera
CAGAGACAGGACACCTGACCCAAACTGACCAAAGAGGTATTCCATACCACAGCATGTCATGCCCGCTATATAAACTGAGAGCAGTTACCCAGAACAGTTTGATCACTGCTCAGTCGGGCTGAGTATCGGTTGGTGGGTGGTGAGTGGCTGTATTCTCTTCCCTTGTTATTTCCCTTATTATTATTGGTGGTAGCAGCAGTGGTTTGCATTATACCTTAGTTACTGGACTATTCTTATCTCAACCCACAGGAGTTACATTCTTCTGATTCACCTCCCCATGCCTCCAGGAGCAGGGGGAAGGAGGAGTGGGGAGTGAGCAAGCGGCTGCGTAGTTTGAGTGACAGGCTGGGCTTAAACCACAACAGTCCTGTACAAGATTATCTCTGTGAACGTTTCATGGACCAGACTTTGAAGAAGATAAAGTTGGAGAAATGCCTCATTTCTTTATAACTGCTTCAAATCACTCATTTAATTCCAGGAGCTGATTGCTTAAATAAGGAAATTTAATAATTGAATTTCCCTGTTGTCATGAGTTCAGCAGCAGCAGTCATTTTTCTCCTTGGTAGCTGGAGCAGGGCTGATAACACCAGTGTTTTCAGTTACTGCTTGGTAATGCTTTGGTCTGACCAAGGACTTTACGAGTCTCATGCTCTGCCGGCGAGGAGGGGAGGCTGGGAGGAGGCAGAGACAGGACACCTGACCCAAACTGACCAAGGAGCTATTCCATGCCACAGCACATCATGCCCAGGATGTGAAATACTGGGGGCAGGAACCTGGAAGTCACTCTCTCTCTCTCTCTAGGCTCGGTCAGGCTTGGTGAGCAGTTCTATTCTTTTTCCTTGTATTTCTCTTGTATTATTACTGATGGTAGCAGTAGTGATTTGTGTTATACTTTAATTACTAAACTGCTCTTATCTCAACTTGTGTGAGTTGCATTTTATTACCATTCTCCTCCCCATCTCCCCAGGACTGGGAGAAGAAAAAGAGGGGAGTGAGTGAGCGAGTAAACCTTTGTGAGTTTTAGAGGCTTAAACCACGACACCTGTGCTCCAGTGTTCTGAAAAGACACCTGCAAACTTTAAAAGGCAGCTGAGCAAGACATGATTTGGATAGCCCCACCCTGCATCAACCCTGTCTCAGGCTCTTCAGTGCTTTCCTAGATTTAGCTTTTGGTTTCCTCCTACACAGTAGAGCAAGATACTCCTCAGTACAAAATCAATAACTCCCTAGTCACATGTAGATGCAATGTCTGAAGTCACTTCACAAGCATTAGAATGTGTAGAAATAGGTTACCTTTAACAGTAACAGCTACCAAAATATTTTGAAATGCACAATTCAGGATAGAACATCAAGAAGCTACACTAAAAAAAAAAAAAAAAAAAAAAAAAAAAAAAAAAAAAAATGTAATTTCATGGTTAACTTTCAATTCCCACTGAATTCTGAACAAAAGTTTCGTAGGTATGATATCTGCATTTCATTTACATATATTATAACTTGCATTCAAATTACTGAATCCATTTCAGGTTAAGACTACTTGCAAACTATGTCTGCCAAGCATTTTAGTTTTAGAAAAAGAGTAGGCCCTCAGACATAAAATCAGGGTACATCCACATTACATAGATTGTCAAGCCAAACTAATCTGCATTTTCACATACTTCACCACATCTTTTTCTGATGAAAAAGTTTCCATTTGTTTTATTGAAATCTTTTAATATCCATTTCTTTTGTCACAAGACAACAGATACATTATTTGAATGCTCGACATTTTACAATGCAACACTAACATTCTAACTATCACTGTGATGTTGCTTTCCTTGCTTATGGCTCAGTGTAAACTGTGACAAAATAAAATTGATTAACTAGAATTAATATTATGACTAATTCATGGTTTAATGCCTATGGCAGTAGTTTAATCAGTACTTTTTATTTATCAGACAGGCTTTGCTATAACAAACTTAGCTATAATGAAAAGGACCTAGAACTGCCACTTTAATCACAATATAGATGCACAGTACACCACACTGCATATTAATAAACAAGAATGTGCAGAACTTCCTCAGACATAAACACTAGCCCAACCATTCAGTTCTACACAACCGCTCTTTACAACTGTATTCCACCATTCCACATCTTACACATTTTTCCAAGACTCGGTTTCTATATTAGGCACAAATTGTCCTTTGTTATTGTTTTATGAACTTTATTTCAAGTTTTGCTATGTTCTGTCCTGAACAAGACACTGTATCTGCAGAGCAGCCCCCAACTTGAACTCTGTAAACAGGATAACTTCAATTTGAGGCAATTATCTCTGCTACAATGCAGCAGAGTATCTCCTTGTTGCAAAATCTGATAGCAGCTACTACACCCTGAACACCTCTGATGAAAACCAGAAGGTTTGAATACAATGGTCCCTTTCCAGATAAGATGAAAGCCAAGTGATTGGTCATTTTCATACAGCTTTTTTGCCCCTACCTCTCAAGTTATGAGGTGTGAGGTGCTTTACTTGTCTGTACCCCAAAATAAAGCTATAAAACAATTGCCACAGGATTTTTTGTGATATTCTGGGGGTTTTGTTTGTTTGGGTTTTTTTTGGGGGGGGTTGTTTTGTTTTTTTCGTCAGGAAGTTAAACCAGGATCTAATGTTTCTTCTCATAGCTTCAGTAATTTGGAATGCCAGTGACAGCCAAAAATCAGTAAAATGTTACATTATAAATACATAGAACTGTAATAATGACTAATGAGTGCCATTTTATGCATCAGGGTCATGTCACCTCCCTTTTACTTCATGCCAATATTCTTCCAAGAGGGAAGCCACTCGATTATAAGATGAGAAAAAACAAATAATCATTTACAACCACTTAGGAAGTTAGTTGGCAAACTAACTTCTGCTTATCTTTAAGATAAATATAGAATTAATCTATCAATTCGTATTTTCTGTGATCATTTGATCTGATTACAGTATAATTAGATTAAATTGACAATGCACACTACATAATGGAAGATATATATTTGTTGATAGGTCTCCATCCATCCACTATTTTACAGCATTTTCTTGAAAAGCCAACTGAAAGGGAAGGGCAAACAACAACAAAAAAACCAAACCTAGCACCCCAAACTAAACCACCCCAGTTCTTAATAGCTGCTTTACAGCTGTTTTATGGTTTTCATTTTAGCAACCCCTGTTATCTCAAATTTATGCATAGGCCAGCTATATTCAGCCTTGCCTCATTTATTATAAAGGCAATGACCTTTCAAACACTCTCCTAGTCTTCCTTTTAAAAGAAGAAAAAAAAAAAAAAACTCCACAAACAAACATGAGTGACAGTGAAGTGGAAAATTAGCCTTTTGTAACAAGTAAACCATCCGCCTCACCATAGTAAGAAAACCATAAGACCAAACCACAAAAAGCATACTGAACCATGTAAGGCTGATTTCACTGTGCATGCTCCAAAAAAGTCCTTGACATTGCTAGAGTTTGTCATGCATACAGGTCCCAGAGCCAAACCTCCATCTGGAAGAGATTTGAACTACCATCCAGAGGCATTTCAGAATCTGAACCAAAAGGTTTACAGCATTACAATCTAGTTAATTCTATTGCTTTTAATTCCAGCTGGACTTAAAAGTCTTATCTCTACACTCCAGGCCTTCAGATAGAGCCTATCACAGTAACACCAATTCCCAGAGAATTCAATTCCGTGACCCAAGTGAGATTAAATCCCTCCAGATAGCCCAAGTAAATGGCTCATAACTCGTTTCTGTCACTTTTGCTAATGCCTTTGTACCATGGGAAAAAAAAAAAACAAAACAACAAAACAAAAAAACAAAAACAAACCAAGAAAAACCACAACAAAGGTGTAAATATCTACAAATTATTTAAACTGCACTTTTCCCCTTCACTCCTATCAGCAACTCCAGTTGTCTGGTTCCTGCTGAGAACATCACAGATATTTACTGGCTGAACTTCCTCTTTAAGTACTGTGCTAATCAGCTACAGAATATCTGTACTCTGTCTACCTGAGTGCTCTTATTTTTGGTGAAACATACAAACTGGCACAGAAATATAAGTAAACACTGAGGGAAAGAGGAGATGCATATTTAATACCAGTTGTACTGAAACTCCCTCAAATCAGGTAATCCCACAGCATGTCTGATGTTAAGTAGTTTCACCCAAAAGAAAGTAGACTTAAGCTGAAAGGGAGTACTTCAACTCATAACAAATTTAGTTTCTACCCATCATGCAATATTTGTTTTAATGAACTGAAGATATAATTCCCTAGTACTCCTTTCAGACAAATAGAAAAAAAAAAAGGAAGTAACTTTTTAAAACACTGTATATTAATAATGAAAAATACCTGTGCAAATCAAATTTAAAAAATCCAAACTTTAAAAGTACAGCATAATCCTGGAAGGTACTCACTTGGCTTATTTACTTCTTGTTTTTCCTTTATCTTTGTTTTCCCAAAGAAAGGAGAAGTTTAGAGGGGAACAAGAAAAAGGGAACAAAGAAGGGTCTAAGTAAAGAGAGTTAACTACCACAGATATCACCAGCATTAGAAAGAAATCTGCTCCAACAGATGTTGAAAGAGCAAAGTAGGAAAAAAGAAGAAACATTCAAGTGTCTAGATTTTGTAATTCCAATCTGTTGAAGGTCAATCTGTTCAAGAACTACAGAGAGACAGGTAAGACAATCACTTACCAGAAACACATCTTGCTTCTTTCTAGGACAAGCAACTAACTCCAAAAAGCCTTCGGAAGGAGTAGAAATATACCTTCAAACATTATCATAGCACAACACTGATAAAATTCTCCCTCTGCTACTATCAGAAATATCCAGCCAAAGACCACAGCAAACCAACCCCTGAGGATCATCTTATAAACAGGTGAGCAGGATCATCACTGATGGCTTGTATCAGCTGCAGCTGAGTTACCAAATCAGAAGGGAGACTGGCAGCTGGGGGCACTGGGCCAGTGGCAGGGCAGTTTGGTGGACCCTAGGTGAGGGCTGAGACAACATGCAACTGGAGGACAAAGCCTTGGTCATGTGTGCTGAGACAGCATCTGGGCACACTCGCAAATAGGCTAATCCAGGGAAAGATTGAGGTAATCCAGAACTGGGTGTAGGAGCTTTGGTCTCTGCAAATGACAATGGCTATACGTAGGTCACATCCTTTCTGCTAGAGAATAGGGAATGTGGGTAATGTACTCAGATTAGTCATATCTATATTTTGCAACCAGATACTGGGAGACTACTAATATTATTTCTGGGTAGATGCACAGGCACATTCTTTTCTGGTGGTATGTCCAGACAGCACTATACCCTCCAACCATGCCCAGAGTGCACACACCTAAACTGGTTAAACCAGTCATCTGAAAATTACTCAAAAAATGCTGAGGATGCACTTTCTTTTTGCAGTTAAAGAGTCAAGGATGTGTTTATGGCTCATTTAGGTGCCTTTCAGTAAAAAAAGACATTGTGCCTATGCAATCCAAATGAAGTTAGATCCACAAGGATAGTCAGCAAGAGGGAAATGACTTTGTGCCAGTGAGGCAGGTGACTCATCTTCAGTCTTAATACAACTAAAAGATGACAAAACCTAGATAGTACAGATCAATTTACTTACTACAAGATTGTCACCATATATTAAACTACAGAATACCTTTGTAATCTGTGTGGCACAGCATAGTAAAGACACAAAACTTATAAATTTATTACAACTATTATTGAGCATCTAATTAAGGCTGAAAGAACCTTTATTTTATAACATCTCAGATGTTGTATCTTAAAAAAAAACTCTGAAATTTTATTACCTGAAAATGATTTCCATTCTTACTTTGCTATCTGGCTTGCATTTTCATTTGATGATGCTAATTTTCTTATTAAAGATGACAAAACCCTGGGCTTTTAATTCATGACAATATTTTGAACAAAATTAAAAAGGGATGTAATGTTTGGTCTTTCTTGCATGCAACTGCATGCCAGCACACTATAAGTCAAATTGATGAATACACCAAATGCCAGGGTAGCACGATCATCTATCAAGCTGTAAGGTGGCTAATGCACTTATATTAGTTAACAGTATAATGCACATAAACCAGCACTGAAATAATTAACAAGCAGATCTAGCATGCCCTGGACAGCACAAATGGTCTTGAGCAAAGGTGCACTTTCCTCTTTCACCTAGATCTATATGGCTTTGCATGGGGGAAAGTAGGGGACTACAGTGAATCTGGTTTATGGTTAATAATTTTTATGCACAAATATGCACTTATTTCTCTTGAGCCTTAAGTTACATGTCCGTAATGCCATGGCAATACCTCTTTATTTGTGCAGGTGTATATAGAATCATAGAAGAGTTATGGTTGGAAAGGACCTTAAGATCATCTATATATTTAATATCAATAGTGAAACACAGAGAATTCCTGTGAGACGTAACACTGGCTCAGGAGCCTGCTGTCACAGCAGTCCAGCTGCTTAACCAAGTCAGAACATATTGCTGTAGCGTGCCAGGGAAAGAATTAGGCTTTTAGAGGAGATGAGAAAGGCTAAATTCAGCCCCAATAGATTTTTTCTCAAGTAAGAAGGAAAGAAATAGAAGGCTTTCATAGAAGGATGATTATGGTATCCTAGGAAAAAGCTTCTGATAAGAAAAATCAGATTTGAGACTTGCAACTGTTGCTTTTTGCTGCTAGCAAAGCTGTCAGTGATTCTAACGATACCAGAAGCTTAAGATTATGATTTACCCAAAAGAAGTACAGTGAGTTTAATTGTATTCTTTTCCAGTTACATATTAGAGTCCACAGCTGTTACAAAAAAACCAGAATCAAAACTACTAGGATCCCTGCTTTTTTTGACAACACAGATAGGAGCATGGCTATTCACTTTCAAAAGAGCTTGCCATTTCAACATGCAACAGCAGAACATACTTTATCTGAAAGTATCCTTTTCTAGAAATGAAGCTGGTATATTGCTAATGTATTTTACCAAGCAGCTCATACATTGTTATTTTTACAGTATTATTATTTTTAATAGTATTAAAAATCTTTTCTTGGAGAGACATTTTGTGCACCTCTCTCCATCACTGCTGGCTCCAGGCTGCATCACCTCCTTAATCGCTAATACAATACATTACAATTTGCCATGAACAAAATACAAATCAGAGTTATGCACAAAGAAGCTGAGAATAAATGTTAAAATGTACGGCCAATCCGCACACTGAATATGAATTGTGTCTTTGCAGAGCTTTTAATTTCAAAACCCTATAGAAAATGGAATTCTGGGACCTTGCTGAGTGCAGATCACATTTTTAGATACCTAACTTAAAAGAGGACTCAAAGGTCATCAAGCCAGATTACATTCTGTTCAACACAATAAAGTGCAGCCATGTGTAAATTATTATTGAGCAAATTACAAATGATTCATGTCGGATTTTTCATTAGAATGTAATGTCTCCTTTGCTGTAAAGTCAACATTATGATCTACAGTTATTTCTTAGAGCTCTTTGTATTAAACTAAACAGGAAGAGAGATACTTTTATTTGTACCATTTATATCTGCATACAGTATAACCGACAACAAAGTTACATTCAAAACTGCCCATTGCTATGCCATTTCAAAGCTCGCAATCACAAATTCAACAAGAGGAGTCACTTCACACAATAAGTAAAACCTTTAGTATTATCCCTAGTATTTGTTTTGTCAAGGTAGGCTTATCATAAATAAATACAATTTCTTTTAACTCGCTTAAGCACTATTTTCTGTCAATCTGCAGCTGTGTTTTTCACTCTATGCATGATCATCACTCCCCTCTATTTAATTCTTAAAGGTTATAGAAAAATATCCTTGCCTGCTCTTTAGAAGATAGCCACTTCAAAAACACTTTTGAGAATCAACAGCCTTTAAGAATGTTTGATACAAAGCCAGAAAAGGGCATGGGCTAAGTAACGGGAGAGGGAATGCTTAAGTTAGCACTGTGGGAAATAAATGCCAAAAACTGTTTATCATACGAATTAAATTATCTTTTCCCTAAATAACTCCCCTTCCCAGATGCTTATAGCCAACACTTCAGTGTGGATATACATAAAAATTCATCTGTGAAAACCTGTTTTCAACACATCAACTACTTCTTGCTTCAGTACTCAGACACCATTCTGTTTGCTGCCAGATGTGGACTTAAGCAGGTGTTTTACCCAGCCATCTTCTGTTGCTTTAGGAGCAGACAAGAAGATAGCTCTTTATTTTGCAATACATAATGATGGGAGAGTGACTGGGATTGGAAAAAAAAATGAAAGATTAAAAAAAAAGCAAACCCTTTTTTCGATAGCCCAACATTAACAGTGGAGAGAAAACTATTAAAGATAATTAGTGTACAACTACCAAACAAGCTTTTAAAGAGAAAAAGCCAGTGTAAGGCAATGAAATGGGTTTGGGGTAGGCTTAGGTAGTAATTTAAATAGATTGTAAATCTTTACTTCAAAAGTAACAGAAATCCAAATTATCTATTAAAAAAAAAAAAAAAAAAAAAAAAGTCATTTCTGCAAAGAATTTCATACAAGATAGCTAACTGGAGAATGCAATTATAAATTACAAAAATAACATATTTCAAGTGTTTCAAGAGATAATTTTGGCTATCTTTGCATGCTGGAGGTGAGCAACATGACAACAGCAAACTGTCTAAAAGAATATTTATGTCACACATTATCATACTAGAGGAGAATGTGAGATGACCAGGGAAAGAATTCCAACTGGAATGTTTCTGGATCTTGCTGATCCCGTTATGGAGCAATGGGCATGGTCATAAGGCAAAACTTCTAATTTCTAGACCCAACTTTGGAGCTAATGTTCTCTCTGATACTTGGCAAATTTCTTCATCTGAAACTCCTTTTCAGAATCCTGACTTTCGTGGTTGCTTGATACTACAAAACAAGCTAACTACAAATAGCTATTCAAAAATGATTGTGATTACCTGGCTCTAGAGAACAGACTTAAGGTATTGAACACTAAGAATCTACATATATATAGTTACTTATCTTAATGAAAAGGATCTGATTTTGCAGAAGGTAAATCAGTGGGTGAGTGGATGCTTTGCAAAAGTCAATCTCATTTTCCATTTGTTTTCATATCTATAAATGTAGCTGCAATATGCCAATTTTTGGTTTCCCTCTCCCACAGTAAAATTCCTTAAGATTATAAATAATTTTAACTACTACTCAGAAGTGACAGGAATTTGATCAGTTCATGTTTTCTCTATGTTTTAAGTTACTTGAGTGGAAGAAAAATAGTCCACCTGTGAAGAATTAGTACTGTTAGAACTGCCCTGCAAATAAACTGGGATAAAGCCATTTCACAGGAACACGTGCCCTGAAAATGGCCCTAATTTAGCGAAGTATTCAAGTGAATACTCAAGATTTACATATAATCGCACTGACTGGGCAAATAAATGCTTAACATTGAATATAATTTATAATGCATATATGTAAAGAAAACATGAAACCACTGTCAATCGCTGCATTTCGCCAATATCATTCTAATATAATGTGTGACTAAAACTCTAAGAAAAACAAACAAACAAAAGTTATCCAGAATCTTATTTTCTGGAAATGTGCAAACAATATTTCACAAACTTCTGTTTCATAAGATTCAAATATTAATTATCCAATGATGATTTATTAATACATTTCAAAAAAATAATCTCTTAAAACTACATCAATCTAGTTTTTCTAATGAAAAAACAATTAGGCAAAGAAAGAAGCAAACAAATTAAAAAGATTAAGCTGATGCAGTCTAGAGAGTAAGGTTTGTGATCGTGTTACCACTTCTCACTTTTTTCTCTCCCAAATTGCCAACCTCCCTTTTATTTATTAGAAGTTTCTCTTTTAGTCATCCAGGGGCTCTTATAATATCGAAAATTCTCACATACTAATAATGATTTTTGTTTTTCTTTTTACAAAATAGAAAACCAAAACAAGCCTTGGTAGAATAATATAAAAAGTAATACCTATGAAACTACAATGATCTCTTTAACTACCTACTGCTTCTCACACCAGCTCACAACTGATGCAAGAAATAGAGGACTAGGTGAAATGGTAGTGATGCCTTGCAAAGGAACATCTGACAACCTTCAAGAAAAAGGAACTATTACCTATGGCAAGGAATAGTCTTCAAGTTTTAATCATAGTAACTTCAGAAGTATAACAGTATATTTACCAATACATGGTTGAGACCATAATCTTGTTATTAGTTAATGATTCATAAATTGTCAGAAAGTAACATTTTACAAATGCTAAGTATGGTAATCAATTCTTTCTTAACAAGACATATATAACCACAAGATGCTATGATTGACCGTAAGTTCAAGAAATCATCCTTAACATTACTAAAATGGGTAATATTATGTCAAAACTAAGGGTTACTGTGTATCAAAGATAAACCCATATTTCATTTTGCTTTTTCAAGAAGGTAAATAGTTGAGATCTGTAACTCCACAGTTATGAAAATAATACATACAAAAGCCTTGACAATCATTTGCACTGTCAACCAATATATTACCTCTAACGCAAGACTTTCTTTATATAACTGGCATATCTTTAAAAACCTTAACCCAGCAACTCAAGCACAGGGTTAACTTTCAAACATAAAACACTTTATACTGAAATAATGAAGTTTGTTGTTCATGGGCTTACGCCAATTATGCTTAATGAGTCTTACTGGCATTCCTGAACTTACATAGCTGTTGCACATTTCAAGATATCACTGATATAAGAAATATGCACAGTAAGACATGTGGATCCTAACACCCACAGCACTGTGCCTTCTATCATTTCTCTGAACTTGTGAGGTATGCTAGCTCACTGAAGGTGATATGAAGTCCATGTAGCTAATATGTGAAACGAATTTTTGTTATATTCCAACAAAGGAAAAAGAATCTGATGTAATGGGTTATGACACATTACAAAGCAGTGTCAACAATTAACAGAATCTGATCTGCAATCAGCAGGAGTATTTCGTCAAAAGATCAAAATCTGACCTAACAAATTTATTCTGAATTCATCTCGTCTATTGTTTCTGGTTTTCTCCCCAAATAAGTTGTTTAATTTATAACAATTTGTCTCAGAATGCTTTCATTAATCCTTTAATATTTATGTTTTCCGGGGATAATAACTCAGAGTCATAGTGGAGACTAATTAATTAATTACCATTTTTATGTTTGTTTTATCTGTAATGGCATTGTAGTAGCTTTCTGCTTGGCCATGACAGTAATTAAAATAAGGTGGAAGCATCCTATAACATATAAACTTCCACCTAAATGTATTTTAATGAAAATATTTGTGTAGCTTCTCAGATACTGTGGTAAGGAACATTAAGAATAAAACAAAGAGAGACTTATACCAAATAGCTATTTAAAACAAGTGTGTTGATAAACCAATGTTGCTGAGATCTCAGAGTAAAAAAAAGGGTTTAATGGAGACAGTTTAAAATCCACAGCAGAAATGTATCACCACACAGTTATTTGCTTCCTATACAGATGAAATGCATTTCCAAAAATGTCTGCATGTGAAAAGACATATTTTACCCTCATAAATGACAAGGATCCCTTCCTCTTTATTTCCTTTAAATTATCTCCTTGCTGAAATAAAAACAAAGGACAGCAAAGGGACCAAATGAATTACAAAGCCAGTTCTCTGCAACTGCAAATCTCCATAAAAAATTGTCATATTTAAAGCTAGCTATAAAATATCTACTCTGCATGCTATCAGACCATGACCAACAAATACCTTTTGTGTCCTAAAACAAACATAAGATATGCAGTAAAAGAAAGAAAAAAAAAACCCAACAAAACAACCTGGGAAAGCCACAACAATATTGTAACACAGGAGCTGGCTATAACTTTATCTCCAAGCACATGAGTGGGATATATCACATAGGCAAAGTGAGAGATTTTATTACAAAAGACAGCAACTGTATACATTTTTTATCCAGATGTAGCTTTTTCCACTATGTGTATTCTAAAGAGGGAGACAACTGCAACAATTCAAGTCAAATATGTACCTAGGTACTGAAATATCATTTCAGGCCCTTCCAAATTATTAGCAGAAACCCTGAAAGCATTGTACTAATAAAATCCAATATGTTTCAATGAAAAAGAAATACAGAAGGTGGAAATAATTCCACTTTCTTCATAACCCCTTGAAAATGTCCGCATAATCACAGAAGTGCTGAAGCAGGAAGCAACCTCTAGAGATTGTCTAGTTCAAGCCCCCTGCTCTAAGTAGGACCAGCTGGAGCTTGTTGATCAGGACCCTGTTAGGCTGGGTTTTGACACCACAGCTCCCTGGGCAGCCTGTTTCAAAGAATGCCTGGTGCTGCCACTGGGCACCACTGAAAAAAGTACACCTATGTCTTCTTCATTCCATCCCATCAGGCGTTTACACACATTATTTGAATGCTAAACACTAACATTACAGTGATTTTTATAATAGTATTTTCATATTCATCTTTCTGTTCCTATATGTCCTCTTGCTGTTTTACTATTTCACTTGCTTCCCATAATACTTTTTTACAGTGGTCTCCTTTTCCCAGTTTGCTATCTGCTTCACCCCCTCCAGCGTGGCTGAATCTTCACTGCCTGCCCTTCTTCCCTTCCTTGCACAACAGCCTTTGTTCCACAGTCTGTTTCCCACATCAACTTTTACTTTTCTTCCCCTTCTGTCTTGGATGGTACTGTATAAATTTTCCCTTTCTCTGTCCTCTCATACTTTCTCACTGAAAATGTATTCTGCTTCTTCTGCACTGCCAATACCCTCCTCTCCCAAATTTCACTTACCGTTCTCCTTTCTTCCCCCCTCAACTGACACTACTATTTTCCACAGCTCCAGAAGATCTCATCAGTTCCTTTTAGGGACAGAACAGAGAAATGGCAGACATCACATGCCAGAAACCTTTCTGTGGTAATGAGCTCTGTCACGATTAAGACTCACTTGCAGGATAAGGCAAAACAAATCTCTGACATAACCACCACATGCAGACCTTCCACAGAAATACAGGGCATCCCTTCAGATGAGGACTTTTGAGGGTTTAATGGCAGGTGAGCAGTGAGGGGCCCAGGAGCTGCTTGGGGGAGGCAGTGGAGCAGTGCGAATGTGGCAGCTGCCTAATTACCCTGCAAAGAACTCAGCTGTTTTCCACATTTTATCATAAGAACTGTTGGAGATGGTGGAACAAGACTTAGATGATTCTTGGACATATTTTTTGCTGCTCCTTCAAGTGAGGAGAACAAATGGTCTGATACAAGGGCTAGCTCTTGATGCATAGCACAGAAGCTGTTTCCATCCACATTTATGGGCTACCTAAGGTGTTCTGAAAAGGAAAGCTAAAGGGGAGACAGAAGAGGCGGGTAAAAGCCCACATAATCTTTTAGGAGACAGTTACAAAAACCAGCTAAACAATAAGACTTACAGAGTAAATTACATCCATCGTATAGAGAATGACCCTAAAAATAAAATTTCCTAATCTACATAACAAAATGTCTTAAGGACCTCAAAATAATTTCTTCATATATGGTACATCAAATTTTACAAAAACCTATACAAAATAGAAAAATCCTGAAAATAAATGTTACTTGAAATGCTTTCCATCAACATTTCCTCATCTCATATTCATTTTTTTAACACTTAAAAACTTCATCAAGAATGTCACAGCCCATTATACCTCGAAGGGGAAGTGTGTTCCATGCAGTTTGCTACAGGTAGCACCTTTCAGATAAAATATTAAAAGCTGGTAATGATAAAGAGCACTGAGCACTAGAAACTCTTAAAGACTTAAAAGGAATTATACTTGCTCAGCACCTTTAAAAAAGACAAGTTAGTCCAGTTTTGCATTAGTGGGCACAGCAAGGCAGCTCTGCACATTTTGTACGTGCAAAATTATTACCTTATGCCTTTATAAAGACACTCAGTAATATGGCACTTAGGAGCATTCAGCATGCCTTAGATTTTATAATCAACACTTTTTTCTTTTTCTTAAAAAAGCAATAAAATGCAGTTGCACCAGTTTTTCTGTGTAATTGTTCCTCTGTCCCCACTGCAGTAATGAGTTTCATGCCCCATTTCTCTGTCTGCTTGCAGCTCTCTGACCTAGGAATCAGGCACTTCTCTATGATGGGAAAAGTCATGCCTGACAGTTCTTTAAAGTAGAGGGTCTTTATTTCTCTGCACCTTAGCTTAACCATCTGCAAAAAATACAGGATAACAATTTCTATTTCACAGCATGACTACAAGAGTACACAATTTAAGTACTGAGCAATGATTAAAAAACCCACATCGTATCTGTGAAGCTATTTGAGGTATTTGACAGAAAGATTAAAAGGTCACCATAATGTGTAAAAAAATACAAGAAAAGGATACATTTATGTCAAAGAATCATATTTAATTTCTGCAATCCTTTCTGGTCAAGAAAACTTCAAATATAATGAGAAAAAGAACTTACAAGAAAAAAAAAACAGGGAGAAAAAACGCAGCAAATCCAGTCTTTCAATTCACATTTTAGACTACAATGTATTTGTGGTGGCAGCTTTGTATGCCAAAGACTGGTCCTTTAACCATGCAAAGCTATAAATATTCTCCTAGAGAGAAGCTTGTTTTAAGGAAAGATCCTTTCTGTATTAGTATTTTCAGAAGACAGTGTTTCTGAATTTTCATAAGAACTAGTGAGTTCAGTGACTTAGTTTAAAATCTCAAAACCACAGTTTAATATATTTTTAATTTAAGAAAAAAGTTTTCTGGGTATAAGAAATCATTTTTTTCCTTAAGAGTAAGATCTTACTCTGCCTGCTTACACAACCTTTCCCTGATCTTGTCTGTGCTCCTGCTATCTTAATATATTTGGTAAGACAACCCTGAAATATCTGGAACTTGCCTATAATACTTTAATAAGTTACATGATCCCCTCATTTGTTTGATCATTATGGTGGTGTTTGCTATGCAAGGAGTTAATTCCAACAGGAGCTAATTGCTAGCAGACAAGAAAGAAGATAACTACTTCTGAAAGCCCCATCTCCTCACCCTCAGTAAACAGTACAAGTGCTATTTGCTCAGGACATAAAGAGATCAATATTGCAATTGTGCAAGACAGGAAAATGCCTGGTAGGAAATTATGGGAGGAAAAAAGCCAAACAAACCATAAATAAATGAGAGAGCCTGAGAACAGTGAGAAAAAAGTCCCAAAAGGAGTGATGGAGAGAAAATCAAAGACTGCCTGGAAGTTGACTGAAGCCCACTTAACATAAGTGGAGTATTTGGATTAGGACTGACAAGTATGGACACTTGTTTGTAATAAATTCACCGTTTCTTGTTATATGTTGTTCCTACTATTAAATTAAATTATAGGGTTTTTTCAAGTAAGCTGGTTTGGTTCATAACATTCATCTTTTAAAAAAAAAATAAAAATTGCAAAAATAACTCTAATACAACCATACTCTCTGGACAATTACAACTGGTAGCAAGGCTGCAGCAAATTGGTGTGGGAGTCATAAAAGGTGGAGCAGGGACTATTTGATTAAAGAGTAACATGGAATGTCTTTAAGAAATACCTCTGATGACACAAATAAAACTACCTTTGTGTAGTGGAAAGCTGAAGTTTCAGTTTTGATCTGAAATATAGCCATATTCTGTAAAACTTAAAATGAACTGATTCTACTTTTTATGTTGAGCAGGTAGCACATTAAAGAAAAGGGAATCCAATGTGCAAATGCTTGGCTAACCCTGTCTTTTAAAAATTTCTCTTTCCACAAGAATATTAGCTAAATATGAAAATAGCAAAACCAACTTCTTCCTGAAAGTCTTTCATCTTCCAGACTTTCAAAATATAAACAGGACCATTAAGAAGAGCTATTATCTGACCTGACACATTTACCAAAAAATATTATAAAAAAAGCAGAATAGGAAGATGAAAGAAATGAAGCAAAATTCTAGAAATGAAAGCGTTGTTGGCAAATAACTATCTACAGACCTGACAAGTCTCATAACATGGGCAGAGTTCATAGGAAAAGTGTTAAGAGGCGTAAGCTCTAGTGTTAGTCACAGAAAAATTGAGAGCACCTTTGTGCCAGGCCCATCTAAACATTCTGAGCCAAATGGAAAAAGGACAGTGAATCACATCAGTACTGCCTTCCCTCACCACCATCTCTCCCAGATTCATGACAAAAGGAGGTGAACGGGTATCAGCCTCACCTGCCAGGGCTGGCTTTTGCCAGAAGCTATAGGAAGGCTAGCAACTGAGCATATTAGGGAGTGGCTGATACCAGTATGGGATTGCCTTGTGATAGTCTTAAGAATCAAATCCAGATTAAAAAAAAAAAGGCTTCTTTCCTGATGAATCCAGCCTTTTATTCTGGAAACATAGACTCCTTGTTGCAGCAAAAATGTTTAGCTTTGTGAAATTTCATGACATGTCTCCTACCTCTCACTCTGCACAGCATTCCATATAGGAGCAATTGATTTCAATATATGATTTCTAAAGATATGAAATACAGCTAACACAAGAGGAGATCCTCAAAACAATTAATAAGCTATATGAAATGGATCTATTTCCAAAATACCTTGTGGTTTAAGCCCAGCGGTAACTCAGAACCAAGCAGCCACTCTCTCACTCCCCCCACCCCTTGCTTCACCCCTCTGCTCCCGCAGGGATGGGGAGGAGAATCAAAAGAATGTATCTCCCATGGGTTGAGATAAGAGCAGTCCAGTAACTGAGGTATAACACAAACCACTGCTGCTACCACCAATAATAATA